>BROG01000291.1:0-132500 GCA_030159075.1 Atrina japonica | reverse complement strand
CTTCCGCATTTACATTACTGGTAATATGTACTGTAATGACTGGAGATCAATTCTATGGTCGGCTATAAGCCAAATCTTTCAAGTGAGGGTTTAATTTATAAGGAATTAAAGGATCAGTGATAAAATATCTAACTATTACTATTTGCAATGACTGAATTGTTTACATGGTGGAAAAATTTGCGACTATGTAATTATTGAAGAAAGGAAAATATCAACAAACCCACAACAAGCAGCCTCTACTATAGCGATACAGAAAGCTTCTGTTAAAGACGTGTTGATCAAAATATCACCTTGTATTAAAACCTGAAAAAAAGTTTTAAAAAAATGACATTTTCATACATCTCATTCTAATGTGAAAAATACATATGGTTCTTTTAGAGTTTTTCATCTAAATTACCCCTTGCAAACCAGTCCCACAGTTATACTAAGAATTATTGTTTAATACATGACTGGTCACATTAAAGTGTGACATCCAATAAAAAAAAACCCATGTGTATGGTCAATCTCTTACACAGAGTTGTCAGTCCTTACACTCCTCAACAATCTCTTTCAACTTCTCAACTTTTGCCAGATTCTGGCAAAATATAAAAATACTATTAAAGGTGAAAATACTTTTTAGAAATGGATATTAATATAGGGACCATATTTTTGTGAAAAGTGTCCATACTCTGTGTAATTTGGTTATTACATACATTCTGTGGGTTACATGACCACATGTTTTGTGACTTGTTTTTAGACGTTGACAGAGATTGTTGAGAAGTGCAAGGACTGACAACTCTGTGTTAAGAGATTGGCGTCTGATTTGCATGTGAAAATCACGTAATTAACAACATGTGGAAATATCCATGTTTACAGTAAGCTAATAATATACAAATTGCCTTCTACTTCTGGAAACGGCGATTGAGAACTGTTGGACTAACCTCTCTAACTTTACTGTGTTCTAGAGTGCCAAGAAGTTGTACTCTGTCGTGGAGTTGGTATTTTTCTCTTACTTCTTCTAAAACAATTCGTTTAGGTCCGTCACCACCTAAGAAATAAGAAACAAAAGATGAAGCCATACCTCTGTTAAATTGCATTTCAATAAAATAGATCAATTACTATATACTGAAATTGACCCATCAAGTGCCAAGGACGCTACAAAAAATAAAAAAAAAGGGAGGGGCGCCTATAGGAATGTGGATGCTTTTTGGGTCAAATACGGTATAGAAATAACCACAACTATTACATTGTTATGTTGATTGAATTTGTATCAGATTATTTCCGCCATAGTAGGAGTCTCCGAGGCCGAGTGATTAATAGAGCATAGCAATTTCAATCCATGAAGTGACTCAATCAGTTCAAGCCCCACATCACCTACATCACCATTGTGTCATGGATGGCATGTATATCTTGCTTTAATTACTTAGCTTGAAAACTTTGCTTTCATTTTAAATTTGCCCTCTCATTTAAGGGTGAAAATAACAAAAATTAAACGGCATCAAAATATACAGTAATGGCAATTAATTTGGCAGAAAATATACAAACCTATAATAAACTGTACATCCGGATGCTTCTTACATACCTCCGGAATAATTCCAGCTAATAAGTCCATCCCTTTCCGATAGACAAGTCTACTCACTATCACTATGGTTACTGAAGAAAAAAAACAAAAAAAAACAAATATGTATGAATGCTAGTATTATGAATATGTTTGGTAACTTTTAAAAATCTAGATTTTAGATTGATTTACCTAAATCGGGAAATCATTATTCATGAAGATTTGAGAGTATAAACATGGCTGGCATGAGTCTGACAAACATGTTTTAGTTTCAGCATATCAAAATATAAATAAACAAATTACGATAGAACCAAAAACTGTTGTTAGGTTTAAATTTCTTTGTTTAAAAATAATGCAAATTTGTTGACATTAAATTTCGTTGAAATAAAAAATAAAAACCAAGTTTATAATGGAATCATTTACTATTACTAGGTATAATTTATGTACAATTTGTGGTTTTAACTTCATGATTAATGAAAACAACAAAATAAACAAAATTAAAACCATAACTATATTTTCTGATTCTACTGTACAGTACTGTAGAATCAGACTGAATAAAATTTGAATTTATTTCGCTAGGAACTTCCATTGCTGAGTGATAAGAGTATTGCTATCGATCCACAGCATCCTGCAATTCTCCCGAGCATGGATCCCAGCTTCATTGGGGCTAATATAAAATTATGTGGAGAAAATTGCCTGTTTAAGTGTGGTTTCTCCTCCACCATTCAAAATATGGCTACCACCATGTAGAAATGAAATATTTTCACATGGCATGAAACGTCATTAAAACCAACAAACACAGATATGTATTCTCCTGCGTCACTCGATGTAATAAACATGTAATTTAAAAACAATTGTCAAATAATCTATTTATTACATTTTCAAGTTAAGTTTCGTTAGGCCCTAGATTTACCCAATGTTCTGTACATGTAGGCTAGTCTACGACTTGTGAAATGTAAACAAACCTGTTTTGACTCAGGCCAGTCAAGGGCTCGGAAATCTTGTTAGAGCATAATATGTTCAATGAAAACTGGAGCCTGAAGGAAAATATATCACTCTAAATAAGATTTCCGCGCCCCTGTGGTTTTGATTGAAATACATCACTTGATGCCTCAAAGATCATGCCAAAGTTATCAATAGACCTGGACAGCAAACTCGCCTCGAAATCGAAGTTAGCCCAATTCGTTGTTCATTTTCTACACTGTATCTCCAGTGTCACTGATTCTTTTTAAAAACTTTTGAACTGTTGACCTAGATAGTGGATACATTAAACATTTCCACTGCCTTTCGACCACTTAAACCCACTTCATTTTAAGTCAAGACAGAACAAGTCTGTGAGGAGCCATTTTGTTTAGCTTTGATACGGTGTTATAAATAGCTCACACGAAAATCCCTTCTTAATATGTCATATCTACAGCACATGTTCAAAAGTTTTTACCTCGGCATCATCATTTATTGGCATTTATTAGCAAATTTATAATAAAAAATTAATTGAAAATTATCATTACATTATAGATGGGATTAATTAATTGGATTTTCATTAGTGGCCTGGAACTGTATTTTGATTGGATTAATGAAAAATATCAAAATTTTCATTAAGCCGGTCAAAATACAGTAAAATCAATGAAAAATAACAGTGAAAAATTAAGCTTTAATTTCATTGATTAATTTAATAAAAAATGTAATAAAAAATTCTACTTACATTTACCAGAATGTTGTTTTGTTGTAAGGGGCCATGACTAAACAGTGTATATAAAATTCTACTTATGTTTACTGGGATGTCAGTAAATTGTAAGGGACTGTAACTAAACAGCATATACATAAAATTCTACTTACTTTTAATGGGATGTTATTTTGTTGTAATAAACTGTAACTAAACAGTGTATATAAAGTTCTACTTACATTTACCAGAATGCTGTTTTGTTGTAAGGGATTGTACCAGAATGCTGTTTTGTTGTAAGGGATTGTACCTATACAGCACATATTAACGTCTACTGATGTTTACCAGAATGCTGTTTTGTTGTAAGGGATTGTAACTACACAGCATATATAAAATTTTACTTACTTTTACCATGATGTCTTTTAGATGGATCAGGAACAAACACTGTGCCATCTACAGCATTAGGTATCACTGATACTTTCTCTGGTTTTATGCTCGCCCTCAACACTGTATTCTCTTTGCTGTAACAAACGAGTTCCACTTTACAAACAGTATATGTACAAAATACAACAATGTTAAACAACAAGGAAGAACTGTTTTTGTAAACTAAAACATATGTCTCCCCTTTACTTTATCGTAGTTTAATCCTGTCTACTTCCACTCATGGTTACACACCTACATACCATAGGGCACAAGCTTAAGTCAAAAGACAAGAATATTACAACCTATATACCATAGGGCACAAGGTTACTGGTAAGTCAAAAGACAAGAATGTTACAACCTATAACCATAGGGCACTAGCTTACTAGTAAGTCAAAAGACAAGAATGTTACAACCTATATACATAGGGCACAAGCTTACTAGTACTGGTAAGTCAAAAGACAAGAATGTTACAACCTATATACCATAGGGCACAAGCTTACTAGTACTGGTAAGTCAAAAGACAAGAATGTTACAACCTATATACCATAGGGCACAAGCTTACTAGTACTGGTAAGTCAAAAGACAAGAATGTTACAACCTATATACCATAGGGCACAAGCTTACTAGTACTGGTAAGTCAAAAGACAAGAATGTTACAACCTATATACCATAGGGCACAAGCTTACTGGTAAGTCAAACAAGAGATCCCAGAGGGATCTTGGCACCCACCATGGAATGTTCTATATTTGATCTATGACAGACTGTTCTTTTCTCTAATTTTGTGTCTCAACATTGAATTTGAACTTAAATCCATATTTCTGTGAAATACTTTCTTTACAAGATTATAGCAAAACTGAACTTGAACTGAACATATTACATTTTAAGAGTGAATGGAATTCAACATGGCCAACAGGTGTCCATCTTGGATTTTGATCTCTCTGAAAGGACCTCAGGGGGAACTTCCATAATCAATTTCGAAAAGATTCCTTTAATACATTCTGAGAAATATATACTTCCATTGTCAAAATCAAAGATGGCCACCTGTCGGCCATGTTGGAATCCAATCTATCTGAAAATGCCATATGCACAACTACACCTCATGGGGAACCTTTATGTCCAATTTCAAGGAAATCCCTTTAGTTCTTTCAGAGAAATAGCAATAACAAACTTCCTATGGTCAAAATCCAAGATGGCCACCTGTCGGCCATATTGGATTCCAATCTCTCTGAAAATGCAATATGCACAACTAGATCTTAAGGGCAAACCTTCATGTCAAATTTCAAGGCGATCCCAGCAGTAACATACATCCTTTGGTCAAAATCCAAGATGGCCCTTGCAACCTATATACCATAGGGCACAAGCTTACTGGTAAGTCAAATGAAAAAATGTTACAACTTATATACCATAGGGCACAAGCTGAAGTCAAAAGACACAGATGTTACAACCAATACAAGAAAATATTATCTTAGTATGAGTTGACCTTGAGTCAAAGGTCAAGGTAACTTGGAGGTCATGATGGAATGTGACACAGTGCCTCATGGTGATAAATCTACATACCAAAGGTTATAAGCCTACATTGTAGGTAAAAGACAATGAACAAGACAACGGCGAAGAAGAAGATGAAGATGAAGAAGAAGAAGCATCAGCGGCAGCAAAGGTTACAAAGCTCACACCATCATATTTTACATTTCACAGTTAACCTGACTTCAACCATTCTTCTTAGCCATAGCATTGAAAATAGACTGTTCAAAACAGGGCTATTTTTTCTGCAAAATATACAGGACTTATTCTGCATAGCATGTTCTAAGAATCATAAGATGAACTGGTATGTGTCATGTAAGTTTTGTTAAAGTATGAGCAGTAGAAGCAGGTAAGCCAGTCCTGAACCAAACTTATCAACCGGACAAAGCCAACACTAGGTCAGTGATACGACAAGCCTCCCCCTCCCTCCCCGAAATATCACAGAGAAGAGCAAAAAAATGTCATTAAAAAGATCAGACATCCTACATGATATACTAACAACATTTGGAAAGAAAATGTCAAGTCATATGAATGCTCCATGTGATATGAGATCATATGTCCTTCGAGACGAGGCGAGGCATGGCATGTTTACAGGGGTTTATACCGTCCATCTAAATGTTCTGACACATCAACGAGTTCTCCATGTAAGCTAAAATATCCTGGCAATTGAGACAAAGCAAAACTTCAAAACAAAATATTGAATTATGATATTATCAAATTCACAAAACGTTGATCATTTATAAAAATGTACCTTGTGTGAGACACACAAATCACATGTGTTGTATCAGCCAATGAAAATTGTAGAAGTTTGTTGGTCAAAATAGAACTTGCGTCAGCAAAGCCAAACAATGAGTGATCTGTGAACACTGCTTTCAGCCCCAAAGTTCTCGCATGAAACATGGCTTCATGTGCCAGAGTGGAAAAAGCCTGAAATGGATTTTGATATTTGATCATTTAAGTTAGTGACATTGACATTACATACATCACTGCTACAAGAGGCCCAAGGGGCCTTAAGTCGCTCACATGGCAAAATTGGTCAAAAACAGTAGGCTCTTGGGCCTTATATTAATAATCACCTGAGTGAAATGTATTTTACTGATATTGAAAAGCAACCAAAAGCATGAAAAAATTTACTCTACCTATTATACCTTTCAACATAATTTTGCATGCTGAACATTTTTGCTTTTTTCACTTTTATTCTAACTATTATACTTTTCAAGATAATGTCAAAAAACATGAATAAATCACAAAAAAGGGGAAATAACTCCTATAAGGAGCGACCTGACAATTTCCACCAAAATGAAATATTTGTAGATTTTTGCAAGCTGCTCATTTTAAGGTAACAGTTTTTTCTCTAGCTTTAATAATTTTGGAAATACATGTATTAAATAAAAAATATCTGCTCTCATTCGTTCTATATTTAGCCATGTTTGGTACTAGCCCCTTTTCTTCCACAAACTTTATGCGGCTTTACATGGTACTATTTCCTGTCAAGTTTGGTTCAAATTGGTCCAATGATTCTGGAGAAGTAGTCAAAAATGTTGAAAATTTTACAAAAAAAAAATTATATTTTTCCATTTACTTAGGTGCCTGTGACCTTCACCTTTGACCCCATGACCTTGAAATTGTCAAGATGATCCTCAGATAATTCCTAACAACTTTCTCATATATCTTTGTATACAAAAGTTGAGTTATTAAACAATTTGTAATACAAATACAGCCTGTGTTACTGAAGCGCCCCCTAGTGGCTCATTTATGGACAGATTTAATTTTTGTTTGCAAACTTTGTAGATATTGACTTTACAATTGTGCATACAAAATATGAAATTCATCTGATCATTGGTTAATGAGAAGATTTTTAAAGATGTACCAAGTTTTGGTCCTTTTTGGCCCCCTTTAAGGCCCCTATTGGTCCTACCCCTTTTTCGTTCGTTAACTTTATGCAACTTCACATGGGGATGCTATATGCCAAGTATGGTTAAAATTTGGCTATAGCAATAGCTCACTTGGGCTAAAAATGGAGATAACTTTGGTAATTTTATATTGCTGCAACTTTAATGTCACAAATATTGCCAAATTCAACTTTAATGAAATGGCCTCAAAATTACAGAAAGACTGAAACAAGGTGTGTAGATGTTGGGACTCAGTATAGCTGTTCCTCCCCTTGTTGTACAAACTTCTAATTGGAAAGGTTTTACATGTAAACTCTTATTTATATTTCAGAGTTGGGGGAGTTTGTACTCATTTAATTACATGTGTATTTACATTTCAGAGTAGGCAGAGTTTATGCTCATATTTACAAATCAGAGTTGGGAGACTTTATACTCATATTTACACTTCGGATTTGGGAGAGTTTATACTCATATTTACCTATCAAAGTTTGGAGAGTTTATACTCATATTTACCTTCAAAGTTGGGAGAGTTTATACTCATATTTACCTATCAAAGTTTGGAGAGTTTATACTCATATTTACCCTTCAAATTTGGGAGAATTTATACTCATATTTACCCTTCAAATTTGGGAGAGTTTATATTCATATTTACACTTCAAATTTGGCAAAGTTTAAACTCATATTTACACTTCAAATTTGGGAGAGTTTATATTCATATTTACACTTCAGAGTTGTTGGAGATTTACTCATTAAATGTATTTACACATCAGCTTTTGGAGAGTTTATACTCAAAATTACACTTCAAATTTGGGAGAGCTTATACCGGTACTCATATCACACTTGAGAGTTGGGAGAGTTTATACACATTTACACTCATTTTACACATATACAAAGTTGGGAGAGTTTTTGCTATTTACACTTCAATGTTTCTAGAATTGTTTACTCATATTTCATTTGGTTTGTACTATTAACACTTCAAAGTTGGGAGAATTTAAACTCATCTTAAATATCAAAGTTTGAAGACTTTATGTTTATATTCATGTGTGTACATCAGCGTTGGGAAAGTTTTTGCTATTTACACTTCAAAGTTTGGAGAATTTATACTCATATTACAGACTTTGAAGTTAAGATAATTTGTTAGTACCTGCTACATGTAAGTACTTACGGAATGCCCATGTACAACAGAGATCTGTTCTCTGATGAATATATTTCGCAAGAGAGGAAATGTTGTGAAGATGGTTGGCAAGATGCATTGGTTATGAAAAACCAGAAATGGCAAGTAGTAAACCTGTAAACATAAATAAATCACCTGTACATCAAATATGAATTTCTATCCTACAGTAGGGTCAATGATACAGTGAAACCTGTCAGACCATTCTTTTAATAGACCACCTGTTTTCTGAGACAACATTTGGAATACCCGTTTGGTTAAATAATCCTTCAGAAAAACCTCTTTTGAGAAATAACCTGTCTTGTAACTAAGACCACATTTCAATGACAGACAGTGTGGTCCTTAGAGACAATTTCTACAGTATTATTTTGTTATTAAACTTTCCCAGTGAAAAAAAGGATAAAAAAAAAATTAAAAAATAAACAACAACAAGAAAACAAACAAAATCCAATTTTAAGTGAAAAAAAAACAGACTGGTTTACAAAACAAGAGCCCCATAAGTCAAATTTCTCACAGTCACCTCATCTGTGCACAGGTGCTTTAGGAGAAGACCCACATAGCACCACCCCTTCCTTTTCATTAGCATAAATATCTGTTTTCTAATATTCATATTTTTATCGAAATACAGGTGGCTTTTATTTGTAGTTTTGTATTGTATATCTTTATGCACCTGTGGAACTGTGTTGGCATCTTGCAATAGGCTATATGGTTATAGGATGGGAATCTCAATTTTAAATTTCAAATTAAGCTAAAAATTCATGAAAATGAAAAAAGTCTCAAAAGTCATCAAACAGTTATTTTACAATTTCTACAAAAATAAAAAAACTTAACTCATACATCTATGTAGATCACACAGATGCAATTAGTTTTTTAAACCATGCAGGAGAAGATTTTCAAAGATTTCTTTTTTCAACACATTGGCTTTTGATTTAAATTTATTTCAAATGAGAATATAATTCATACAGAATAATATTGAGATAGTTTTAGACAAACCTTTAATCCATTTGACAGATATCGGACACCCTTTCTCTCTCCATATGCATGTGTAACGATAATGATCTTGTGACCTCTCTCCAACAGACATTGTGACAACTGGTATATGTGGCTTTCAACTCCCCCCATGTTGGGGTAGAAGAAGTCTGAAACCATGCTAAAATGAAAGTTTTTAAACTTCACTAACTCATTCACCCCTAAAGACACATTTCAACTGATCCAAGTCATTGATTTACAGAAGAGTCCATTGTTTTTCAGGGGTTGATGACTAAAACTTAGAAATCATTAAGAATGAATTGAATGACACCAATAAGATTTCATATGTCATCAATCATATTTATCTTCATAAACCCCTGTGATCACATTTCAACTCACCCAAATGTGACTTCAGATGTTGATAAGCTAATGAGAGAAAAAAGTAAAAAAAAAAGAAAAACAAAAAAGATACTGTATTGTCTAGGCCTGTATGTTGAAACTGAAATTTGTGCAAATCCAGTGATGAGGATCAAACTACATACAGTTAGAGTTTAGGTCGATACAACTGATTACAAACATCAGACAAACAAATTGTACCTAAACTGCAAAATAAATTACAGATTTTCAGAAACTAAAGTTACAACTCACCATACTTTATGTTTCATATCTGTTCTTTATTTTTACCAAACTTTTCACACTCCAATCGCATCTTCCTTATTTCCATTCATCTGTAAAGACAAGTTAAAAGTAAATTAACTCATTCACCCCTAAAGACAAATTTGAATTGGTCCAAGTCATTGATTAACAGAAAAGTCTATTGTTTTTCAGGGGTTGACAAGTTAAAAAAAAATTTACATGTCCAGGATATCTATAAAAATCCCAAAACAATAAGCACCACATGCAGTTACATGTACAAATGTCATTAAACCATTTACCCCTAAAGACACATTTGGACTAGCCCAAGTCAATGACTTACAGAAGAGTCCATTGTTTTTCCAGGGTTGAAATGTTTGTTTTTTGCCATTGCAACAAATATAAGCTACCTATATCATCAATAATTCATACTTTTTTATCTTAAGTTAAAATTTCCATGCTTTCCCCCCCAAGACAAAAAGAAAAATCTAATAATAAATGAAATTCAAAATGAAGAAATTAATTATAGACCCTTTACCGATAACTGTTGTCCTGTAACATGGAGTGGCAAAATGATATAGATTCCCAGAAAATGATGTCAAGAAACAATCAGTTACTATAATGATGACTATGTTTTTGTAGGTATCTGTATCATTTTGCCATTCAAAGTCACAGGACTGCAGTTGATGGTAAAGGGTCTATTGGTCATTTTATATACGATATAGGCCTAGATGGTCTGTACCCTAAATATTAATAAATCAAAACATAAAATTATGCTTAAAAGGCAATTCATGTCAATTGTCATGAATACGGAACACCTTGTGACAAACATGATAATTTTTAAAAGCATGAACTTCATGAATTTTTACTTTACTGCCATAAAACAACTTTATTTTCTGAAGCGGAGCCTGAAAGTTAACTCTCACAAAATCAAAGAAAGAGCATACCAATGTTTAGTCCGTCCAAAACTAGAATATAAATGTGTACCTGGGATCCTTACCAACAGAACAAAATACACCAAACAAATTTTACAACACAAGCTCAGTTTATGACATACTACAAAATCTCAACTGGCCCACCTTACAAACAACATTGTCTGTGAACCAGACTTATCTTCTTCTATAAAATCATCAATAATCTCGTTGCTTTACACCCTTCCGAACTTCTACGGGTCTGGTAAATTTGTCCCAAATCCAATTTGTTCCAACCAATTTGTCCTAATTTTTTGCCGATTCATGCCACATTTGGTCAATTTGTCCCAACTTTTATTTTGGTCAATTTGTCCCATCATTTTAAAAAACAATTTTACGTGATTTTTCAACATTTTTTCTTTATCTTTTTTTTTTAAATATTCAACATGTTCAACTTTTCTATTCTTTATTTATTAGAATTACAAGTAGAGACTGCATAATTTGAAAGTTACTGGGAATTTTGGTCAATTTGTCCCAACTTTTGTTTTGATCAATTTGTCGCATCATTTTAAAAAATGTTTTTACATCATTTTTTTTAAACTTTTTGTCTTTTTTTTTTTTTTTTTAAATATTCAACATTTCTGTTCTTTATTTATTGGAATTATAAGGAGAGAATGCATAATTTGTAACTAAGTTACTCAGAATTTGGTCAATTTGAATTTATTTCATCCTAGGAAACTTAAATAATATTTCCATCATTGTATAAAACAATTCTGATAAAAAATATAAAAACATGAACAGTACATGGACATTTTTCTATATTTTTTCAAGTTTTATTCAAATTAGCAATAATTTCTTCATTATTTACAACTGTATGCATTTAATATACAAACATGTCTAGTTGCAACATAATTGTTTGTTTTTATCTTGTAATATTAAAAAAGTTAAAGGGAGCCTACCGCTATCGCCATTAAATTGCTTTTAACACCATGAATCAAGGTCGAGAATATGTTACACACGAGGACAGTAGTTCCGGTTATCTATCAGTGGGAAATGTGCATGGCTGTGTAATATGGATTAATAATGGAACAACCTATCGGTTTAACTAATTTATAATTTTGACATATGTGTAAATAAATATGTTCAAAAGTTGTAGTATTTTAAATATTTGATAATTTATTTCATTGTGAATTGGTATATGATAGTGAAAAAATAAGATAATTTAAGAGTTAGTACTCGTACATATATTGATAGTTTTCCAAAGTCTTTCTCCGAGATTAGTGTGTATTACCAATAGGACAGATCAATCGTCTTTATAAAGACCGGATATATCATACTATGAGTCATCATACGTGTGTGTTTCACCTGTCAGCAGGATGCCGTCCCAATAAACAATACCCAGGTGGTCCATTAAACGATTATTTAAATATCCTGTAGTACAAACTGGTATAGTCCTAAGTTTATTGAATGCAAAAACTACAAGTCTATTATACAATACATGTACGGTTATATCTAGATTTCTTGACAATTAATTGACAATTGAAAATCAAAATTAAAAACGACAAAGTAAATTAAAAATTAAAAGTAACATAATATCATCTAGTCAATTTATGATCAAGGAAGGAGATAATTTAATGTTTTATATATATCACTGGTTCTTATTATAAGTCGTTGTATATTGACAAAGATATATGTCTCCGATATTTTGTTAATGAAATTAAAATATGTATAAAATAATAATAAATTACAGTTAGTTATCTAATTTTGTGTAATTCAAGGAAATCTGTGAAGTCAAATAGCAATGAAATAATGATTTGCTAAAGCAGCGATATATAATGCTTTATGTTAGCTTTATATATATATTATGCTGTGTATAGTAATTTAAAAAAGACAATCCACAAAGTGAGATATCTTTGTATACAATAAATTTACAAGTGTAATAATATTTGAGCTTTTATCTGAATTTTTAGATTAGATAAAAGGGAAATTTTTCAGAGCGTAAGCCAGATTGATCAGTTCCATTTATCACCAATCATTATCATATTGGTTTATGATGCCTAAGTACATTTCCCTCTCTAATTGGACATTTGATTTTGAACTATAAATGGATGTGTAATTAATTAGATATACAATTGACATGTAAGCCGAATTTATAACTTGATGAGAGAGACAGAATGAGAGAGAGAGAGAGAGAGAGAGAGAGAAAGAGAGAGAGAGAGAGAGAGAGAGAGAGATTTCCAGAAAATGTTTAGATTGCTGATTTAATGTGAATTTTAATTTCATGGGAAATGATAAGGTTATTTCTAAATACGTTTTGCGGTATTTATTAAATAGACCTATGTAGTTCATCTCCACTCGACAGATGCCATGAAGTAAAGGTATTGCTTATGCGGACAGTACAGTGTCAAAGGATTTTGTAAATACCGACGACTGCTCTGATTGTACACAGACAAATATATATGTCTCTGGCATGTCTCTTACTCCCTTTCTCCCTACCCTGTTTTCAAGTAAATGTAACAGATATT
Source organism: Atrina japonica (assembly GCA_030159075.1). NCBI lineage: Eukaryota > Metazoa > Mollusca > Bivalvia > Pterioida > Pinnidae > Atrina > Atrina japonica. Next base: position 119,258 of record BROG01000291.1, on the reverse strand, counting down.
AGTCTTTTGAAATAGTGAAAGGTAATAGATCTGACAATCTCTCCCTCTCTCTCTCCAGTATACAAGTAACTGATAGGTGTATTGAAAAGTAATTAAATTTATCAATGTTAATTAAGATATTTTAACTATAAAGTTTTACATTTTTAATCTCTTGCACCTTAAAAAGAACAACAATAGAAAACAATTAGGCCTATATGAGATATATCGTACATCAAATTCTATATGGAAACACTTTAATCAGATGCTAAAAATGGCTGCAAATTATACATTTTAAACTTTGTTTAATTCATAATTACTCTCCTTAGACTTTCACATACACATGCACACTGCATATGTAATTTATTTGTATATACATGAAGATATTAGTTAGTTTTCAACAAGACAACACGTTGTGAACAAACAAGACCATAGCTTATCCAAATCATTACAAATGCATAATATTGATGTGAAAGAGACATTGAAATTATCAGAAATCATCAATAACTCTTTAAAAAATATTTGTTTCTCATTTCTATTATATTGACCAGGACTGTGCAGGCATCACAATGCCCACAATTTTCGGCATATCCTTTGCAATAAACACAGTTATAAATACTCTTTTTATCCACGAACAGTCATCCAATGGAATCAGCTTTCAGTCCACATCACATCTTCTAACACTCTGGAAGACTCAGCTTATAATGCCTGTTCTTTGGGCGACATACTTTTAAATTGAAATTTCATAGTAATTTATTTCAAAAATTGTATTCAAAGGCATGTAACAGTCAAAATTGACTGCTTGTCTGTTTCACGAAGAAGAATTTAAAAAATCATTTTGGTGATTCTATTGAAACTTTTTTTTTTCAAGTGAAGATTAGACGAAACGATCACTTCCAAGTATAGAGCCATTGGTACCTACACTGTAAGCTTTTGGCACCATGTGACAAGGCCAACACTACTTTTTAAAGCACACAGCATTACAAATACTCCGAGTTACACTCAGCTACAGCAAGGGCAGGGACAGGCAATTTCGGTCCGGTGCGCTACCCTGTCGAGGAGTTGCATCGGATTTTCACAACCAAATAGTGAATGACAAACCTAAAGGTGACTCACCTGGCGTAAAACTTTCTTGGAAAGTCACATTCAACCAATGTTATGTTCCCTCTCACTTTAAATCATTCTGATTTCCCTGTGTAGCTTTCAGTATTAAAACTTTCTTGCGTCCAACTTGAAACAGGAAACAGTTGGAGTTATGGTAATAAAGAAAACTGGAAACGGGAAGATGAACATAAATGCCATGTGTAATATTAAATTTGTTTGATATCTATTATAAATATTGTGATTTTTAGAATTCGTGTATTTGATCCAGAGGTCTTCATTTGATCTATGTATGTAATCAAGCAATTGTATACAAGTACACAGATTTCTACGTTCGTGTCATGACTCAGGCTGTGTTGTTGAACATATTTCCGGAATAACATGGTGACTGACGATCTGTTTACATGACAGGTATGATTGTTGTGTATTTTCTCTCAAATGAATTTATTTTAAATGTAAGTCTATGTATTTACGAAATATAATACATAATGTGATCATTCAAATCACCAAGTAACCTTTGACAAATGGCCAAACGTCTAAACCGGTTTCATATTAAGATTAACTGATAAGACCAATGTAAATGAATACTAGAAAATATAGATCTCAATATCATGAGGATGATTTTAATCCTCCAAACTAAGATTTCATTATTCGTATTGTTTTTATGACTGATGTCCTGGTTTCTTTGCATAGAAATAAATATTAAATCCTACATTTTTGCTTAAAATCATTTTTCTTAAAAAAAATCCACATGGAATGGATGTAATGGCAGCCATTTTGGAATTATATTTACCTGTTTAGAAATCAATGAAACAAATTTCAAAGAATAATTTTGTAATGATAAGAATTCAATGGAAACACAATGTTTTCTTATCTATACATTGTTACATATAAATCAATCGACAAAACACATCCCATCATGACCAGTGCCTCGCAGATTACAGTGAAGCAATGAGACTTGGTCACATCATCAACAGGATCTATTGATATCACCAATTATGAAATGTACATACATTGTGCATGCACTAGGAAATAAAAAGAAAATAAAGAACAACTAATTTCGACAATTCAGTTGTAGTTACATGCACATGGAGGTGTTTCTATGTGTATACATTGTATTTATATACCTGTATTTGTAAGATTTACATTCACAAAATGGATATAACATGATCATCTTAATCATCTATCATTACATTATGCAAATTTTAAATATATTTATGAATAATTTACGTATTTTTCATATTTCAGAATTTTCATGTGTAGGCCTATACATGTAGATGGTATTGACAGCCTGTTTATTAAGTACAGTCAAACTTGTGTTAAATGTCACCTCTGTATAAAGAGCACCTGCCTATAAAGGCCATCCAAACATAACCTTTGTTAACTTTTTAAATATGAATATGAAGGTCACATCCTGTTTTTAACAGCTACTTTTACCTGTTCCTTTGAGTGACCTTCTAGAAAAGTTTGACTGTATTAAATGTCACCTCTGTATAAAGAGCAGGTCTGCCTATAAAGGTCAATAAAATATAACCTTTGTTAACTTGTTTATAGTGAAAAAAAACTCTTTATAAGGGTCACCTGTCTATAATGGCTACTTTTGCTATGTTCCTTTGAGTGGCCTTTATAGAAAAGTTTGACTATATTAAATGCCACATCTGTATATAAAGGCCACCTGTCTGTAATGGCTACTTGCCTGTTCTTTCCTTTTAGTGACCTCTATACATGTAGACAAGTTTGACTGTACAGTGGAACCTCACCTAAAGATCACCCCACATAGGAGGCCACCTCACATTTAGGGCCATTAATATTCAGTCTATTGAAAAATTCTTTATAAATATATAAATCCAGAATACTTGAGAGACCACTTTGAGTCAGTCAGTTAGGTGGTCTTATTAGTGGGGTTCCACTGAACATGTACACATCTAAAGCCTGTGTTACACGTTTGTAAAACTCTAGATACAATATCCTACAGTTGTGGAACATTTAGTTGTAATACAGTATATACCATATTAAATATATTGTCTGGGGAGCAATTGTCCTAGGGGGGCAATTGTCCGGGGGGCAGTTGTCCGGGGGCAATTGTCCGGGGGGCAGTTGTCCTGTTCCCACTGGCGGGATGTAGTCTTGAGAACCTTCTCTAGAGCTGGACGAAATAATTTTAGGTATAATGAAGCACGGCGACATTAAATTTACACCGGCAATGAAAGAGTAAGTGCTCTTTCTTGTCACCATACATACATACCTTTTCTCCATACATACATACCTTGTCACCATACACACATGCCTTGTCACCATACATACCAGTATCCAGTGAAGCTTGTCATTACCAGAAAGAGAGTACATGTAGAATCATCTGCATGGTTATCAAAAGATGGCTCGGAGAGTAATTTTTGTAATTAGTCATCTGTTAGGGTTATCAAAAGATGGCAAAATTGGCCCATTCCAAATGTGAAAACAATGCATTTTTTTTTGTACAATGGTCAAATTATAATATGAATTTGAGGAAATTCTTGTATTTCTTGTTTTCCCAGTTTCAACTAAATGTTGCTAAAATTCCCATCTCAATAGTCACAAGCCCCATTCCCAAAGGAAGGTGAAAAATACCTGCATATACATTTTATTACATGTACAATTTTCTCTTTTTATGTAGTATAATTTATTAGAGTCTTGCAAATTTGATATAGGGCACCTGGCTTTAAAGGTCATTCAAACATAACCTTTGTTAACTTGCTCACCTGAACTGTCCGTCTTTCAGTCTGTCGGTAAACTTTTCACATTTTCGACTTCTCCAAAACCACTGAAGGGATTTTGATGAAACTTTATAGGAAGCAAGTACTCAAGGTCCTCTACCAAGTGTGTTCATTTCAGCCCGATCGGCCAAGGGATGGATCCAGGGTGGGGCCAAAGAGGCCCCAGGGGGGTACCCCTTTAAAATCTTTTCCTCCAGAACTGGCAAGGATTGAAAACCTAATTATATTTGAGTGATCTACATAGATGTATAATTCAAGTTTGTTAATTTTGTAGAAATCAGAAACAAAGGTTTGACGGCTTTTTGACAACTTTTTAGACTTTGTAATTTTCATTCATATTTTTATGATTTCTTTGTATTCATTATTGGTGTTTTACCTGTGTTTGCTGATAACTTCCTTGAAACTTCATATTTTTTATGAAGTTTTTAAGATTACAAAAATTAAGGGAGAGGGTAGTTTTTCACTCTATCAGTGTTTTCTTCAAAACTCTGAAGGGATTTTGATGAAACTTCCTGGGAAGCAAGTACTCAAGGTCCACTATCAAATTTGTTCATTTTGGCCGGATCGGCCCAGAGTTGGATCCAGGGTAGGGCAAAAAAGGCCATTTCTTTGATTTTCACCCCTTTTATTCATTATGATGCATTCATTTTATGTATTTTGCCTGTATTTTGCTAGATAAAGGCTTTCTTGAAAGAATTTTACGGAAATTTCATATTTTGAATTTTTTAAGACTGTAAAAATGAAGTGGGAGGGGGGGGGGGGAGATAATTTTTCACTCTATTGGCATTTTCTTCAAAACCACTGAAAGGATTTTGATGAAACTTCCTGGGAAGCAAGTACTCAAGGTTAACTATCAAATTTGTTCATTTTGGCCAGATCTGGCTCAGGGGTGGATCCAGGGCAGGGCAAAAGAGGTCTCAGTGGTACCTCTAGTTGAAAATCTTATCCAGAACTGCTGCATGGATTGAAAAACTAATTGCATCTGAGTGATCTATATAGATGTATAATTTAAGTTTGTTAATTTCATATAAATCGGAAAATAAATTATTGATGTGTTTTCAGCGTCTTTTCAGACTTTGTAATTTTCATTCATTTTTGTATTTCTTTGATTTTTCCCCTTTTGTTCATTATGATGCATATAATTTATGCGTTTTGCCTGTGTTTTGCTAGATACATGTAAAGGCTTTCTTGAAAGAATTTTGTTGAAATGTCAAATTTTGAATTTTTTATGATTTTATTTAGACTGCAAAAATGAAGTGGGTGGGGGGGGGTTGGGGGTTGGTTAAATTTTCACTCTATCGATGTCTTCTTCAAAATCACTGAAGGGATATTGATGAAACTTCCTGGGAAGCAAGTACTCAAGGTTCTCTACCAATGTTCTTCATTTCAGCCCAATCAGCCCAGGGATGGATCCAGGGTGGGGCAAAAGAGGCCACATGGAGTACCCCTCTTAGAAAATCTTCTCTAGAACTGCTGCACGGATTGAAAAACTAATTACATCTGAGTGATTTACATGCATGCATGATTCAATTTCCTGTTTTTGGAATAAATTGGAAACACTTCTTTTCCGGCTTTGTCATTTTCAATCATTTCTAAGTCTCCTCAGTTTGTAAATTGAGACTCCCATCTTTGTAAGATACCAATATGGGCCTCTTTTTTTTTTTTTAAATAATGAATAAATCTCTGTATAAAGGCCACTTGTGTATTATGCCTACCTTTGCCTTTTTCCCTTGAGTGACCTTTATAGAAGTTTGACTATATTTTTAAAAAAAAATACCTTTGCCATATGCACATAGTTGATATGACATTTTAATCATATATCAATATTTTGCATATAAATATATTTTTGTGTAATTCACATATTTTTCATATTTCAGATTTTTTTTCTTCATGTGTATTGATAGTGATGACGGCCCATGTATACATCTACAGCCTGTATTATGTACAATACTAAATACATTTGTAAAGCACCCTACAGTTGTGACAATACTACCAACAGCCAATTTGTATATTGCCAAGTGTAAAAAATATGTGATGCCGATCAAATTGGTGCCTGTGAGTGAACCGACTATCCTGTACAAATAATTACTGAAGCCAGTTTTCCTTTCATGGTGTGGCCAGTAGTCATTTACACACAAGATACATATCTTGATGCAGGACTGTTATGATAAATGGTTTTTAAATTCTGAGAATTAAAACAATATATATTTAAAATGGAAACTGATAACCAAAATGAACTGGATTTTACCATAACTGTAAATGAAGATTTCAGTGACTGTGAGGATGATGTACAAAGAAGTGGTTGGGATGAAACTGACAGCTGTTCGTCTGTTTCAAATGCGGCTTCTACCATACAAGAACCACAAGTTTATTGTGACATTGCTGTCGAGGGTGTCGATCTTGATTCTGTAAAGCCGCAGATAACTACAGATATGAATTATGTCATAGAATGTGTACAAACTTGTGATGATGATAATGATGATAGTGGTGGTCATTATGGTAACGATGTCTATGATGCACAGGTTACCCCTCGAAATGACAATAAAACAGAGTTTCCTGTAATAAAAATCGAAGCATTGTCACCAAAATACCTAGAAGTACAGACCGATAACTTTGATAATCAACAAGATACATTTTACGTCGAATCATGTAATGTGCTTAGTCAACCAGTCAAACAAGTACATGATGCGGAGGAGTATTCAGTCTGTTACAGTGAAAATTACGATGAGTGGCATAATGGAAATAACTCCAATAGGGATGCCTATAACAGTAAGTTTGGATGGCAGCTAATGAAACCGCAAGTAACAATAGAAAATGACTTGGAAGATCAAGGGAGTGGCATGAATAACGTAAATGTGTTCAGAGTTAATGTATCACATGATTCGATCAATTACGACAAATTATATATCTCTGATGAAGCCCCAGAATCAAACTGTAATGATACTACTGCAGCAGATCTTACAGAAAAAGTGGAAATCATTGGACCTGATGGCATTTCCTCCAAAAAGTCTTCAGAGTTACAAAACAACAGATCTAGTGTTGCTAAGGCTGTCAGGATTGAGCCTCTTACACAATTCACAGAAGCTGAATCACAAAATTCAAGAAGTGCAGTGAATCCAAATGAGGAGTCATTTTCCAATTCAGATGTTGAGGTAAATGAATCATATAATTTCAAAACAACTTCAGTCAGTAACGAAGACAAACAAACAGAATCCAAAAAACGACTGCGAAAGAAATTAGAGAGTGGCAAAGGAATGAAGATAAAATCGTCAACTAAAGGCAAGCAACTTGATACTCAATCAAGCAGCCGTTTTTGGTATGTTTGTAAGTTCTGCAATGAAAAGTTCTGTGACGTTAACGTTTTCTGCAATCATGCTCGACTTCATCCAGAGTTTACAAGTCCAACAATTTATGCCAAGTCTTACCCGAAGATAGAGAAGGTCGATGTTGACCCGAATTTGCTCAAGTGCCGATACAGTATCATAATGAAAAAACTTCAAGCACCAAGCAAAAATGTTCAAAATGATAAGAATTTGAAAAAACCACAGGATAAGGACAATGCACATGCGGAACCAATGGTCCTTGTTAAGAATGTGAATGCCAAAAAAGCAGATGCAACAACAGAAAGTACATGTAGTCCGAAAAGTAAAAAGAAAGTAGATAAATTTAAGCGGGGGGCTATTGAGTATTTCACATGTGAAAAATGCAAAAAGAAATTTTACAATCAATATCACCTCAGTAGCCACAGAATCTATTGCAAGGGAGAGAAAGCTACAGCCATGGCTCAGTGTGGGATCTGTGGTGTCCTCGTCCCAACATCTGAGGAATATACTCACGTTAGATCACACCAAACTGTGTGCCAAATATGCGGAAAGATTTGCAGAACTATTAGGGCGCTGAAAATGCACTTCAATGTGGAACATGGGACAAAATCTAGATCTGATCCGGAAAAAGGAAAAAATACAAAACAAAAATTTAATGACTTGGAGACAAAACTACAACCTAAAAATGGAAAACGGGGAAGACCTGTCAAAAAATTCAAGATAAAGGCGAAAGTGATGAAAGTGCAAAAAAATGATCAATCAGAGGTATCGACAAAGGCAGAAGGACATGTGGATGTCACTAACGAATCATTGTGTGAAAATCAGGAAGGTCTTGAGATTGCTAGGGATTGTGTAAAAGACGAAATGATTCCGGATTCCTATACTGTGAAGGAATCCCAAATTAAATCTTCAAAACAAAGTCAATCACATTCGGGCATTACAAAAAGCACAATGAATAAACAGCAAACTGAATTGAATAAGAACGAGCTTAGTTACAAATCGACAAATCAATATAACATGCGTCGGAGGTCGCCAAAATCCACAGTCAAATGTTTACGGAGGCCCATAAAAGTACAAAAATGATGTTGTACTTGTAGTGGATAAGTAAAATTATAGTAAAATCTCTTTAATTATAATGTCCCTCGCTTTATGCCACAAGTTTTGAATTATAATGTCCCTCGCTTATGCCACAATTTTTGAAAGTCCACTTCTCCCTATAATTTCATCTAAGGTTTTCTTAAATTTATTGCCATACCCCTTTATAGTGCCAAATTTGGGCTGAATTACAAAAGATAACACTATAACAAGATTTTATTGTATCTCAAATTTTGATTGTACCTCAAATTCACAGTACTCAGGACATGTTTTAAACATTTTTGTCATTATAAGTAATATCATTTTTTGTTGGCTTCCATGGCCAATGTTAGGTCTTATATGTAGTTGGGATTGAAATTTTGAAAACTGTAAAATAATGGTATTTTTTCAGTAAATAAAAAAGTTTTTATTTAAAAATAAAATGAAGACGTATGGATGAATATCCAAAGTCTATTATTTAGAATACAACAAATCAGACATAACAAGGATCTCAAAACTAAGAACAATTTTCCAAAAAGCATGGGAATTCCTCTGTTGTGGGAGAACTCACTTTGGCTGGTATTTCATGGTGACAATTCCTTTAATATGTCCTGGGATAATTCCCTTAAGCTTGCCCTACATAATGACAGTTCCTTTGTTTTGGGAAATTTCCTCTAGCTTGCCCTTCATAAAGACAGTTCCTTTGTTGTGGGAGAAAACACTTAGCTGTCCTTCATGATGAAAGTTCCTCTGTTGTTGGAGAATTCACATTAGCTAGTCCTTCATGGTGGCAGTTCCTCTGTTGTGAGAGAATTCACTTTAGCTAGTCCTTCATGGTGGCAGTTCCTCTGTTGTGAGAGAATTCACTTTAGCTAGTCCTTCATGGTGGCAGTTCCTCTGTTGTGAGAGAATTCACTTTAGCTAGTCCTTCATGGTGGCAGTTCCTCTGTTGTGAGAGAAGTCACTTTAAAATGATCAACCATGCTGATAATATCTTTGTTGTCGTACTGGAATCCAGAAGGCAAGCAAATTATTTTTCTCAAATGCAGCTAGCCATTAAGTTGACATAGATGTTCTATGTATGTGTTAATATGAGATATTGATGAGATGAAGTTTGCATGTACACACAAATGTATGTCCCCTAACCTTCTATATCTTGAAAAGTCGCACAATACAGCCACAAGAGTGTAATTGACTAGTTCCAAACAGTGTAATTACCTATTAAGCATATACATGTATATGAGGTGCCATTTTGATATTTATTGGGTATTTTATAATATCATTAAATCATTTTTTGATATCACATATTCAGTTTTATATCACAAAATTGAATTGATGATATCATAAAATCAGTAACATTAATGATATCTCAAATTTGAATTATGAACTGGAATCAAGTAATTCACTTTACATTGTAAAATATCATATCTGAGATATCACAAGATCAATAACTTTTTATATCACAAAATCAAATTTAAGATATCATAAAATCAAGATTTATACTAGCAATAAAATTCTCATTTTCAAAAATTGTTTGAAATATAATATATTGAAAAAAAAATCAGCAAAGTGATGAAAATTTAATGAATATTTCAAAGATATTCATAATATCTAGGAATTCGTAGCCATAGTCAGTTTTGGAAGCTGCTTACATGTGAAGGCAAATAGTATGAGGAAAGTCTGGTTCACAAAGAAATTTATGAGAGAATCCAGGTTTTACTGCAGTTAATGTATATTAGTGGGAACAATTGTTTTTAACTGGAGAAAAACTAAAAGTTCGGTTTAACTCATTTAATAATGTGCGTGCCATTTGTATAAGCAGTAGAATTAGATCTGGGTTAGTTACAGTGAAAATAAGCTGTATGCAAAACACATAGATCTGTATACAGTAAAACTTGTATATAACGACCTCCTTAGGGATAGGGACACAAGAAAATCAGTCTTTATATGAAGGTGGTGGTATGTACAGTGTATGGTCTAAAGTATTCACAGCTTTGAACGTTCAGTATACATGCTAACTATAGTAAATAATATAGACTTTCATGTACAGTGTATGCTCAAAAGTATTCACATATCTGAGCTAATTATACATTTTAACTGATGTAGACCTTCATGTTCAGTGTATGCTCTAAAGTACATGTCTTCACCACTTACTGTAACTTCAACAGCAGATGAAACAAACTAGGAAGTCATACTTTTGCTTATTTTTAAAGTTTAAAGTTTGTCTTTACTGTTACTTGTAATCTGTAATTAGTGAATGCCAAAATAAAATGTTCATAGCATTGCTGAAATACATGTTGCTCTACAATAACCATCATTGATTTTTAAACTTTCACCAATTTACATCTACCAGTAATTAACTTTGGCAGCTGATGTTTATATTGAAGAATTTTGAAGTTGTACATGTATGTATGATTCATTTGTATTTTACATATTTTTTTTTTCTGATAAATTTCTTGCAGTTAATTTTGTTGATAAGCATGTATTTCATATTTCCTTTCTACAATGTTATGGCGTAACTATTTTGTAGGATAATACCATTGTTAAGTTGATGAAGCATTATGTTAATGTGGAGTTTATTAAATATTTGTAGATGTATTGTTTCCTTATTTTTATTAATTCTAAAGGCATACTTGGTAATTTTAATTGTAGGATCCAGTGAAAGTGAAAATATGAATTATAATTGTATGTTGTTTTTGTAACCAAAAATGTCTCCCATATATTCATGGGTGCACTGTGACCTTGACTTTGAACAAATGACCCAGGGTCAAGGTCAAGACACACCTTTAGATCATTTCAAGCAAGTGTTGGAAATTTGTAGCCTGGACAAGATTTTGTGATGGATAGACAGACCAATAGAGGCAAACAATGATGTATACCCCTGATCCCTTAGCTTGGGAATTATCATCGAAACCTCAGCTGACACCAAGGATTGGACTTGTTGTTCTCACACCCGAGATGGACTTATCTTGTTTTTTATCAGAACTACTAAATTTTATCTGGAACTGCTGATCTAGAACACTTTGTATCCCTACATACATTGTCTGTAGTGTTTGTAAACATGGCGGTGCATTGAGTTTTATGTGTTGATACATTACATTGTTAAAATATAACATAAATTACACATGAATTATGTAGTTTTAATACAGGATTATATTCATTTGCGGATGGTGGATAAAATAAGTGTGACTAATGTGACTAACAAAATAGATCAAGCTGATAAATGCATGTTTGTAAATTAATCAGATTTCAATCTCTGCATATGAGAAAAACAGTTGGCATCACATTTGAGTTCAAGATAGAAACAATATTAGTCTCGTGTGGGAGGAATCAATATGCCAACCTCAGCTGACGCCTTGGTTGGGACTTATTGATCTACCTTACCTTAGATTAATATTTATCTATCTGGTTGATTCTTTTTCTTGCATCTGGTAAGTTTGAAATTTTGTTTGTTTTTATATCAATCTGTGTAACCTACTTAAGAAGTCATGGTCCATTTGTTCATCTGCCAAACAAAAATATGACTTCATAATTATAAGTATATAAGTACATGTATATCTATTTCGTTTCACATTTCTATCCTCGTGTCGTGATCCTTTCAACAGGTTAACACATAGAACAAAAAACAAAATAATCTTGTATTTTTGAAATTTAATTTTTAAAACAATATATAAAACAATTAAGAAGACAATAAATATGTTAATAACATACCTGAAAACCTCTATATGACATACACATACCTGACCTGAAAACCTCTATATGACATACACATACCTGACCTGAAAACCTCTATATGACATACACATACCTGACCTGAAAACCTCTATATGACATACACATACCTGACCTGAAAACCTCTATATGACATTCACATACTGGATTTATTCAGAGCCAATTGTACTGTGAACCCCTTAATTTTATTTAGCACACCCTTTATTTTTGTAAATTTTGCGAGCAGTGAATATTGGAAATTTTAAAGGGAGTGAAAATATATTCCGGAATCTAGATTCTGGAATCATTTCCATTGTACAAACATAAAATCCAGAAAGTTAAGGGTAGAAAATTAAAAATAAAATTTAAAAATTGCAACATTTTACATTATGTTTTAGGGCAATGAAATTAAAGGGGTTTTACAGTATCTTAAACACTGCTACATACCATAAACAATTAACAACATACCTCCCTTATATATAAATTTTTTATATTTATATCTCCCTTATAGTTTAATATTTTTTATTGCAGGGCACAAAGTCACAAAATTTACTCCTCAACTTTTATTTCAGTACATGTATTTTGACTATATAAACATTTGTAAAACTTTTGGGTTTGAGTAATTAGGAAACATTATTTTTCATCATTCACATTCCTGTAAAAATTGATTAATATTTTGAGTTGAGTACTCAAAATTTGAGTATTTACTCAAACAATTTTTAAATATTTCTAAAGTTTTCTTCAAATGAGCAATAATTTTGATCATTATTTACAGCTGTACGCCATCAATATATAAACATATCCAGTTACAGAATTTTGATTGTTTTTACTAGAAGATTGCAAAAACTTAGTTGAGCTTGAGTACTGAGTAAATTTGGTGACTTTCAGCCCTGTTGGGGTTAGATGAGACAAATGCTGTAATTGTGATGAAGGAGGACCAATTCTTGGACAGTAGTAGTATTTACGCTGAGCTAGTGACATCACTTTCCTCCCAGCTTGTGATCCAAGTATATAGAAAGATGAATGGTTACAAGGTTGTACTTGAATGTTTTATTTAATGTTTAAAAGCCGATGATGTAATAAAAAAATCTGGTCTAAAAAAAGTCTAGGTTTATTCAAGTGCTAGGAGAAGTGTCCGACTATAGGTACCATCCTAGAAAAAGGTATTGTACCAGTATATTTTTTCACATACTTGGATTCAACTCTGAATACAGTTTTTAGAAATAATTTTAAGAGATCATGACCACAACATCTTCTTATGTGGTTTTCATGCAGTCATTTACACTGAACAGACACTTGCTATCAGTCATATGGGATGGAATAAATTTCTTATCGATTTCTTGATTTCCATTCATGATTTGAAGTCCCCAATGTTTCAAACTTTTCTATGTGGTCCTTTGATCATCAAAGTTTATTCGTATTTATGAATATATTTTTTTTAAATAATTTTTCTGGATTCAAGAAACCAAACGTCATGTAAATTTTAACCTGATCTATATTCGTATACCTGAATTCCAGCTATAAGAGTCCTTGTAAGTTTTGATGTCAGAATAAGATCTGAAGTATGAACAATTAAACAGCTAAGTGGAGCACAAATACCAGGTGGCCATGGGTGTGGTCCCACATTGATAATAATTTATAACAAACTCACTGATAACAGCCAATGACCAATGTATAAGCAGAGGTTTTCATTTAATTGTTTTGCTGGAAAGTAATTTTTACAGTCAAGCTGATATCGCTACTGTTTCTTACAACAGAAACGTCTATAAGAACTTGTATTGGTTCATTTACTCAATCTGGAGAAGGCATGCATTTTAATCTTTCAAACGACTGCTTCTCCAACATTTCGCGATGGTTTGGATGAGCAATGTTGATGAGTTCATATGCACGTTGGCGTAGATTCTTCCCAAACAGGTACGCAATTCCGTATTCTGTGACAATGTAGTGAACATGTGCTCGAGTGGTTACAACACCTGATCCTGCAACAACAGAAAAATTTGGGTATTAGTGGTCAGTAGGACAACAAACTGACCATATGTTATATGTATATTTGGGTATTAGTGGTCAGTAGGACAACAAACTGACCATATGTTATAAGTATATTTGGGTGTTAGTGGTCAGTAGGACAACAAACTGACCATATGTTATATGTATATTTGGGTATTAGTGGTCAGTAGGACAACAAACTAACCATATGTTATTTTTATACCATTACTAGACAAAACAACACTTTGTATACAACAGATGTGTTGTTTAGTATAACATTACTAGACATATATTATTAGACAAAACAACACCTGGTATATAACAGACCTGTTGTTTAATATAAAATTACTAGACACAATATTATTAGACAAAACAACACCTGGTATACAATAGGCCTGATGGGTTGTATTACATTTCTATTTAAAACAACACCTGGTATACAACAGGGCTGATGGGTTGTATTACATTTCTATTCAAAACAACACCTGAAAATGACATGAATGTTGTATTGTATAACATTAATAGACAAAGCAACACCTGGAAAATAACATGCCTGTTGTGTTTTATAACATGTCTAGACAAAACAACAGCAGGTATATAACAAATCTGTTGTTTAATATAACATTACTAGACATAATATTACTAGACAAAACAACACCTGGTATACAACAGGCCTGTTGTGTTGTATAACATCCACAGACAAAACAACACCTGAAAAATAACATGCCTGTTGTGTTGTAAAACACGTCTAGACAAAACAACACCTGGTATACAACAGGCCTGTTGTGTTGTATAACATAAATAGACAAAACAACACCTGGAATAAAAAAGGTCTGCTGTGTTGTTTAGCATTAGTAGACAAAACAACACTTGTTATACAACAGGCCTGTTGTGTTGTATAACATTTTCTGTATAAAACAACACCTGGTATACAACAGTTCTGTTGTGTTGTATAACATTTCTATACAAAAAAATGTTATATAACATGCCTGTTGTTTTATGTAACATTTCTTGACAAAACAATATCTGGTACATAACATGCCTGTTGCGTTGTATACCATTAATTGAAAAAACAACATTTGGTATACAACAGGCCTGTTGTATTGTATAACATTCATAGGCAAAACAAAACTTGGAAAATAACATGCCTGTTGTGTTGTATAACATGTCTTGACAAAACAACATCTGGTATACAACAGGTCTGTTGTGTTGTATAACATTTCTAGATAAAAAAAACCTGGTATACAACAGTCCTGTTGTGTTGTATAACATTTCTAGACATAAAACCTGGTATATAATATGCCTATTGTTTTGTGTAACATTTCTTGACAAAACAACATCTGGCACATAACATGTCTGTTGGTTGCATTGTATACCATTAATTGAAAAAACATCTGGTATACAACAGGCCTGTTGTGTTGTATAACATTTCTAGACAAAACACCTGGAATACAACGGGTCTGTTTTGTTGTATAACAATTCTAGACAAAACAACACCTGGTATACAACAGGCCTGTTGTGTTGTATACCATTAATAGACAAAACAACACCTGGATTACAACGGGTCTGTTTTGTTGTATATTTCTAGACAAAACAACACCTGGTATACAACAGGCCTGTTGTGTTGATTAACATTAATAGACAAAACAACACCTGGTATACAACATGCCTGTTGTGTTGTATAACATTTCTAAACAAATCAACACCTGGTATACAACACTAATAGACAAAACAACACTTTGTATACAACAACATTCCCAGATAATCAACTGTGTGCATACTTTTTTTCTTAATCTGATCAAATTTGAAAGTGCATGTGGATGTTTAAAGCTGCCATCGTAACTTTTAAACAAGTTTTGAATTCGAAAAAAAAATTATAATGCTTTTGAAACATCCTTGATTTATTATTCCACAGGCAGACATTTTTGTTAAATGTTATCAATAGAAATTGGCTTGCAATTCCTCTATAAAAGGCGAGACCGCAGAACGACCGTTATTTCATACTTGTATGCCTAAAGCAAAACAATGGACAGATGAAATGTAATCAAAACATAGACTTTACTCAAATCATAAACATTCCGCATTAATTTTACATCAAAGACTTCAATAAAGACACGTAATAAATAGATTTCATAATTAGTTTTAACTTAATTATTTTAGTATCCATAAAATAATATGCACTTTGTACATAAAAATAAATTAAATCCTACCAGTAATCTGCACCCTTTCGTTATGTTGTTTACATAGCGTCACACATTCTGGTGAACTTGGTAAAGTGAGCAGTCGGGTCGAGCACACTTGACCAATGACAAGGTACCCCTTTTCATATTTTTACAAAGATGAGAACAAATAATGTTATAAGAGACATAGCATTGCTTTCAAATTTTTTGAAATGGATGCAAGTGGTCCCGTAAAACGAGCCGAGTGTTCGAATATATATTTCTGAGTTGACCTTGGTCCTACTTGTCTTTGATCCGTTATTTCGGAAATGAGGACATTCATATCATAACAGGTGGTCTGAGCTCCCGTTTGTTTATAATTTTACAATTTTCTCATGGGAAATTTGAAACTATGTTTGATATTCTTATCTTTAAACTCATTAATTACATGCTTTTGAACTGTATATTAGCCAGCTAAATGTCCAGATAGAGTAAATGAACTTTGTTGATATCAATATTTAATTTATTTCAACACGTAGGTGACTACTTCACAAGTTTGCTCTATGCGACTGTAGTTAGACATGATGATTGATTTTGCAAACTCGCCTTTTATATCGGTTGTGGGGGCTTGTTTCTATTCAGTTAATTTGCAATGCTCAAAGTATGGCAGACAAAAAAATAACTGATATTGCTGTTTATGTTTGGCAAGACTGTTGCAATTTTGCACATGCATTTGTTATTCTAACTGCCAGATGGTCTCTTTGGAATATATATGAGATAGAATATCACATAAAATGGGCATGTAAAATTTTTCACCTACGAGAGTTCATATCGCTTTAAACTCCTATATACATGTATTTGGGAAAATTGCTTGAGAAACTCGGTATGCTCAGGTTTGGCACTTTTTCACTTGCAATTGATTAATTAATATTACCATACTATTTGTATATGAGTACCACACTGGACCTGACTTTATTTTCATAAAATGAATAGGAATTTAAGGTTTTTTATGCCTATGTATAGCTCTTATTTGTAATTGAACATCAAGTACAAGTAGTAAAAGTAGAAAAAAATGAATGTTTTTTTGGTAAGCATAGCTAAATGCCCTTTAAGATAGAAAAAACATGGAATGGTATATCCTACCTGATAACATAGAAAAAACATGGAATGGTTTATCTTACCTGATAACATAGAAAAAACATGGAATGGTTTATCTTACCTGATTTCAACTCTGGCACTATTTTGCTTTCCCCTCTCTTTGTGGTAGAAGGCATAGCTATGATTGGCTTCCCCTTTCCATCTATCCCCAAAGCTGCCCCTGATATAAAGTCTATTTGACCTCCAAATCCGGAGTATATTCTTTCACCAATGGAGTCTGCGCACACTTGACCTGTCAGATCTACCTCTATACAAGAGTTGATGGCCGTCATTTTGGGATTCTGACAAATCACAGCTGTATTGTTTGTAAAAGCCACATCTCTCATTTCTATAAATAAAATTCTTAATAAAGTAACTGTTAATAACGCTACATCTATCTAATTTCTAAATATAGAATAGGGAACTTTCGAGTTAGCTTGGATTACCATTATAATCTTGCTTTTATTATCGCCAGTTCTGTGATTCTAGTAAAATGTTTCTCAATATTATTTCTGGTTTCATTAATATATAGATAGCCCCCATAGCACAATTGGTAAAAGCACCATGCAAGTGTTCGTAAGGTCCTGGGTTCAATTCTCGGTCTGTCCACACATTTTTCTTTGCCTGATACATATCAGTAATTTCACGTTCAACTAAATAACCCACTGTGGTATGTTTTAAGAGTCTCTTGAGTTTCTTTATACAAAATAAATTTAATGCACTAAAAAGTAAAAAAATTTCTATTTACTTTACATATGCTGCAAAGGTAAATATGAAAATCGGAAGAACATATGAGGAACAATATCGAGAAGGCGCGAATAAATGCAGGATCATAATGGTAATCCAGGCTAACTCGAAAGTTACCTATTCCAAATGGCATTAAACCAATGGTAACCTACAATTTAAGTATTAGATGCTTAAATGGGAAAATAAATTCACTGTTGATAATTATCTAAACTTGCTCATAATCAATTGCTTTAAATGATCTTTTAAAATGTCTATACACAGAGAAGGACATAAATTAGAATGCATATAATCGAGTTCTTACACATAAAAGGTCAGTATCGTACATGACTATTCTGTTCTGTATATTACTTGATTTTCTTTAACATGCTGTAAATCTTGGAATTTCCACAGGATTTTATATTCACGATACACAAGTTCTAAATTAATTCTCGAGATTTCACCATTTTGGATAAATATTTAAAAGTTATTCTGTACTCAACAGAATGAAAGATCTGGACTTTGTTAGCATACAGTAATTGTGTTTAGTGGACAGTTGCCGGAGTAATCAAATTCTATGTTATAGAGAGGAGTCTGTTGAATGAAGGATGACCATTCACTACTTAAACATTCATATATATAAACAATGCAAATTATTCTTGTAATTAATTGTTCCAATTCAATCCAAGGAAATTAATATCAAGCAAAAATATGAAATCAAAGATTGTACAAGTTTTTTTAAATACAGATGTCAGGACATAGTCTGTCAGTTTTGTGAGAAATTGCCTGTGGCAATGGAAGTTGATCATAGGAAGACTATCCACTAATTCAAGGTTAATATACAGAAATTATGCATACTGGGGGCAACAACTTTATCCGTTGTCCGGGTAAGGTAGTATCCTTATATATCAATGTAAATTGCGACCTACAGAAACAGTCTGTTATAGGAGATATACAACCGAATTAAGGTATCTCATTATGGCAGGTTTTACTGTACCAGTAAAATCTAATGTAAATCTAAATCAAACTACAGTCAAACCTGTCCATAAAGACCACTCATGAAAACAGGCAAAAGTAGCTGTTATAGACAGGTGCCCTTTATAAAGAGATTTATTCATTATATAAAAAAGTTACCATAACAGGTTAAGCTTGAATGGCCTTTATAGGCAGGTGCCTTTTATACAGAGGTGACCTTTAATGCCAGTTTGACTGTAGATATACATTCTCATGATGTTTAACTTGTGTTAAAAGCAAACTTTTCTCAGAATATTGTAGAATCAGAGAATTTTGTTGCGGTTTTAATCTTATTAATTCATTCTTTTCATTTATCAACAAAATTAAAACCATGATGAAATTTTACAAAATGTATTTTTTTTTATTTCAACGAAATTGAATATCAGAGAATTTGTTTAATTTTCAAAACAATGAAATTTTAACCCCATGAAATTTTCTGACTTGATGATTAGATTAATCAAGCCCAATTACAGTCAATGGAATGCCATACAAATGTAAATGTTTCGATTCTACAGTATATCGATCATTTATATTCGTATGGTATTCCATTGACTGTAATTGGGCTTGATTAATCTAATCATCAAATTCACGTACCAACTGAAGGATTGTTATGCAAAAATTCGTAAAATTTCTTTGTTCCAATAGCAAAACTGCTCACAAGACGGCCAGTAAGAATGGATTTTTCAGAGTTTGTAATCACTCCCTTTTTGACCAGTTCTACAACTCCGTCACTGAACATCTCGGAATGGACGCCTAATCTTCTGTGCTTTCCAAGTTGTGACAGAACTGCATCAGGAATTGAACCAATACCTATATAATATACAAAAGTAAAATCTATCTACATGTAAATTTGTATGAAAATTTAGACATGCCTAAAGTCGCATATATTTATATTTTAAATCTAGTATAATAAGAATCTATCCAATGTCTTTACACATTATAAACTACACAGACAAAATCTATCCAATGTCTTTATATTACACATTATAGACTACACAGACAGAATCTATCTAATGTCTTAGTTACACATTATAGACTACACAGACAAAATCTATCCAATGTCTTTACACATTATAAACTACACAGACAGAATCTATCCAATGTCTTTACACATTATAGACTACACAGACAGAATCTATCCAATGTCTTTACACATTATAGACTTCACAGACAGAATCTATCCAATGTCTTTACACATTTTCTCACCCATTTGCAAAGTAGCCCCATCTGATACCAAGTTTTCTGCGATAAGTTTTCCGATTGCTAGTTCTTCTCGTGACAAAGGTCCACGTTTCAATTCCGGTATCTCTGTATCACATTCCACAATGGCATCGATATGTGATTGATGTATTACTCCATCTCCAAATGTCCGGGGGAGCTTACTGTTCACCATACCTGCAATTAAAAGACTCATTGATAATATACAGTACTACATGTAACATTAAAGCAATTAATATTATGTTATTACACTGGAATTTGTCTTGAGAGGCCATATCCCATCTGCCACTGAAATGTACAGGACTCTAAAAGGAGTGGGTTTTATCTAAAGATTATTCAACTAACAGGGATTAATACCATCAACATGCGTGTCACGTAAAAAGGCCCCATTCCCAATGCAAAACCTGCTATTTTTTCCCCAATTTTGAGCAAAGATTTCCCAATTATGTTCACCATGCCATTCACATTCGGTATTAAATAATAAAAAAGAAAATATAGTACATGTATGAACTGCACTGTGAGGTCTTCAGATGAAAACCATATTGTCAGTTAATAAGAGGAGCTAAATGAATCACAAGTTTTGTATCTTTACTCTTATTAATTAATGACCATTGTTACTTTTTTCCCAATTTGGCCCACTGCACATAAAATTCCCTATTGGAAGGGTACAGGACCTATTAACTTCTGACTAAGTGGTTATAAAATATGGTCTCAGAACACAGGTAGTAGTTTTAACAAGTGTGGTCTCTCAAGACAGGTTTCATTGTACCAGTACATGTAATTACACAGAGTTATACTGACAGTGGTGACTAGTACTATTTCTCACAAATTAGAAATATTTCCATATGCATGGTCTTTTGAAGAAATGTTAAGACATCTTTTCAATGTGCTTGGGTTACATGTAAATAGTGTGAATTAAACATGTCTATAAAGGCCACTGAAGGGAGCAGACAAAAGTAACCATTGTAGACAGGTGATCTTCATAAAGAGGTTATTCATTATAAAAAAGTTTTCAAAGGTTATGTTTGAATGACCTTTACAGACAGGTGCCCTTTATACAGAAGTGGCTTTTAATGCAAGATTGATTGTATTAGCAATATCAGGTCTTTTTCTATAGTTTCCACTGAGTTGAAATTCTGCCCCATTTTTCCCCAATTTGCAGAGTTTTTGAAATTCATCGGTCTTACCAGAAAAACCGGTAAATTTTACAAATGTACAGAGAAATCTATCTGATAACTGGTCCAAATGACCAGTAATTTTCTATTTCATATCAACTGTATTTAAATACAGACCGGTAAAATATTTTCTTTGACCAATGAAATTCCTTTATTCACTGGTCCAGCTCACCAGTAATTTTTTTGTTATTTAAAAATGTCTGAATTTGATGAAAAAAATTCCCAGTTTGGTGTTGAGGCCACGACCATAATGAAAATGAATATCATTGTAACATGAAAAGCATTTTAAAAAATATTCCATTACATCTATCTTAATCTCATGTGTGCAAACAATTTTCCATATTTGACACAAGTTCATACTAGATTTCCCTACTGTGTTCCCAATGGCATTTTCCCATGTAATTAAAGGTTTCAATACATTTTATTTCCATTAGTGGAACTCTTCATATTAAAGGCACATTTAGTAGTGTCTCAGTGACAACATGTAAACAAATGAACTTCAGCATGGTGGCAAATACAAATGACTGTAGTTTACAATGCGATTTGTTAGGGTAGATATTACAGTCCAAAGCAATCCAACATTCCAACAAGAAAAAAGATGAACTTGTTGACCTATGCGAGATTGCCGACGCATTAAATTTGCCCAATGTCCGGTGTCTGACATTTTAAGTCCTTCTCGTCTTACTAAATCAAGCCACTTTTTCCGACAATTGCGAACCTTTGGCAAAATCGAATATCTGTTGTTGTTTTTTTTGTCTGCTATCCGAGATGCAGTCTACTGTGATGCAGTCTTTCAAAGGTATATGCACACTCCCTGGTACCTAGCGTTCAGGTGTCTTACACTTAGAGAAAGGAACCTAGAGAAGAACCATTACAGATTGGGTCTAGTGAAGTCAGCCGAAACTAGCAGATTGATTATTCCACCCAACAGTGAGGTCACAATCAAAGGCTACATAGACAAGAAGATACCATACCACAGAGTCAGTGCCATGCTTCATCCTACCTTGAAGTCAGCTGTTCCCACAGATATGGACATCACACCATCCCTAGTATATTATAATTACAGTGATGTGAAGTCAACTATACCAGTACAGATCAGTAACGTTACAACGAGAACTGTCAGCATACCACCGAGAGCTGTGATCTGTGAACTTCAGCGTGTAGAAATGGCAGATACCAACATGTTTACCTCAGCTGAGTGTACAGATACTTCTGATTTGTTGAGTAAGATCAACATATCCAACACAGCATCAGCAGATGAGGTAAAGCAGTGTCAGGCTATTATACAGGACAACAGAGATTTATTTTCCACTGGTAGCACAGACATAGGACACACTGATAAAGTACAGCATAGAATAGAGCTTAGCAACATGACACCATTTAAGCAAAGATACAGACGCATACCACCAGCTATGATCGAGGAAGTCAGAAGCCACATACAGGAGTTACTGTCTAGTGGAGTGATAAGGAGATCACATTCACCATTCTCATCTAACGTGGTGTTAGTGAGAAAACACGATGGGCAACTGAGAATGTGTATTGATTATAGACAGCTTAACGAGAGAACCATTAAGGATAGTTATGCTCTTCCCAGAATTGATGACATATTAGACTCTCTGTCAGGAAACCAGTATTTCACAGTTTTGGACATGAAGTCAGGCTATCATCAGATAGACATAGCAGAGGAGCATAAACATAGGACTGCCTTCACAGTAGGGCCATTAGGGTTCTATGAGTTCAACAAGATGAGCTTTGGTTTAGCTAACGCGCCTGCGACCTACCAACGTTTGCAGGAAGAATGCCTAGGCGACTTGCATCTTAGCATATGCTTCATCTATCTGGACGACCTCATCATTTTTTCAACAACATTTGAGGAGCATATGGACCGACTTAGGAGAGTATTCGACAGACTCCGAGATTATGGCCTGAAACTCTCACCAAAGAAGTGTTCATTTCTAATGGAGAAAGTGAAATATGTCGGCCATATAGTATCCCGAGATGGTGTAGAACCAGATCCTGAGAAGATAGACAAAGTCAGGAACTGGCCCACACCCACCACTCCAGATGAAGTGCGTCAATTTCTCGGTTTCGTGGGATACTACAGGAAATTCATTAAAGGTTTCTCTAAGATTGCTCGTCCACTGATAGATGTTATGGCAGTAGGCAAGAAATCCAGGAGCAAGAAGAAAGTGCTGCCACCTAACTGGAAGTGGGAGGAGTCACAGCAGAATGCCTTTCAAGCATTGAAGGACCGACTGACATCCCCACCTATACTAGGTTATCCTAATTTTGACGACACTTTTGAGCTGCACACCGATGCTTGTAACACTGGATTAGGGGCAATATTGTACCAAAAGCAGGAAGGTGTCAAACGAGTCATTGCATATGCCAGCAGGGGACTCAGCAAGTCAGAGAGGAATTACCCTACACACAAGTTGGAATTTCTGGCTTTGAAGTGGGCCATCACAGAGAAATTCAACGATTACCTGTATGGTAGGGAATTCACTGTGTACACTGACAACAATCCTCTGACATATGTTTTGACATCTGCTAAACTAGATGCAACAGGACACCGTTGGATAGCTGCCTTAGCATCATATAAATTTGATATCATATACAGACCAGGCAACACCAATGCAGATGCAGATGGACTTTCTAGACTATCCACTAATTCAGAATTGGAGACCATGTCTATGGAATCAGTGAAAGCTATCTGTAATATGGGTAGTCCACACCCATACATCGAGAGTTTATCATTGGAACCTGGTATATGTCAGCAACTACAAGATACTAGACAACACAGAGATGAACATATTGATATAGCAAGACTGCAGGATGATGATCCAACCATCACATTTTGGAAGTCAAGGGTTATTTCAGGGAAACGTCCTGGAAAAGATGAGATACCTCAGACTAAGTTAGACTTCATCTTAAATCAGAACTTCAAAAGACTACATATTAAGGACAACATACTTGTGCGAGAGATTACGACAGAAGAAAGAACTTACTCTCAGGCAGTGATACCACAACAAGTGACACCTATAGTTTTAGAGTATATACATAACTCTATGGGCCATCCAGGAAGGGAGAAAACTCTGTCACTGCTAAGAGATAGATTCTATTGGCCAGGAATGTATAGAGATGTATGTGAGTGGTTAGAGTCCTGTGACAGGTGCACCAAGAGCAAGACACCAGACAACCAGAGGGCACCACTAGTAAACATCACCACATCACAGCCATTGGAACTTGTTTGCATGGACTTTCTGAAACTGGAGCCATCAAAGGGAGGATTTGACAACATACTTGTAATAACAGACCATTTTACCAAATTTGCTCAAGCAATACCTACAAAAAATCAGACAGCAAAAACTACAGCGGAAGCACTTTTCAACAACTTTATACTACAATTTGGAATTCCACAGAAGATTCATTCGGACCAGGGGGCAAATTTTGAGAGCAAGCTTATCAAAGAACTCTGTCAGCTAACAGGAATGTCAAAATCCAGGACAACACCGTACCATCCGATGGGAAACGGAATAACGGAAAGATTTAACCGAACTTTGCTTCAGATGTTAGGGACTTTAGAGCCAAACCAGAAGGTGAACTGGAAACAACATGTCTCACCGTTAGTCCATGCTTACAATTCCACCAGACATGACTCTACAGGTTATTCACCATTCTACCTTATGTTTGGTCGGGAGCCAAACCTACCTGTAGATCTGGTATTTGGGCTGTGCAGAGCAGATGGACCAAGAACTACATCCCACTATGTAGAACAACTTAAAGAGAGATTACAGTCCGCGCATATGACACGGCACAGACAGCAATCAAGAACGCTCAGTGTAGGCAGAAAACAGGGTATGACATCAGGACAAGGGGTGCTACACTGAATGTAGGAGATAGAGTCCTAGTTAAGGTTGTGTCATATGACGGGAAACACAAGATTGCTGACAAGTGGGAGGATTCTGCTTATGTGGTCATGAGTCAACCAAACAACAAAGTTCCGGTCTTTAGAGTAAAGAGGGAAGATGGACAAGGTAGATGCAGAACCTTACATAGGAACCTGCTATTACCTATAGGGTCTACCTGTAAATTGTCACCTTCCCTGACTCCAACACCAACACCAAGACCAAGGAGAGTTAAGGCAACAGAACCTCTAGAGAAACCAAAGGATATACATGTACATGTATCAAGTGATGAACCTGATCAAGTTGATGATGACATGGATGATATTTTAGTAGTAGAGTTCATAGAAAACCCTACAACAGTTACTGAAATATCAGATGTCAGTAACCAGGAGAACACCGGTGTTATTCCCAGCACTCCTGATGACGGTCAGTCAGTGTCTGGCGAATGCTTAGAAAGCGAGTCAGAGGAGGACGCTCCTAATCAGGTACAATCTGATGACTCCATTTCTAATACAGAGGATACTATAGAGGAAGATGATACAGAGGTTTCTGAGGATGAAGTTGATGAAAATATAGAAGAGCAGTCATTGCAGAGAGAATCACCAATTCCAGCACCGAGACCAACAAGGGACAAGATGAAACCTGCGTGGACAAAAGATTATGTAATGATGCAGCAGAACACCTGTCCTGATTGGCTTCAGAGAGCCAAGTATCTTCAGAACATCTCATCTGATGGTAATCTGAAGGGTATGGAGAAACAGGTGTCTGAGGCATTATTAAATATCATTGTTGGTCATCAGTAATACAGTATCTGACTGTTTGATATTTTTATAATTTGATATGTATATACATGTAACTGATTTTAACGGCATATTTATTACAAGAACTTTATTATATTTCAGATTTTCACATTTTGAATGACGCGGACGTCATTCCCAGATCAGGGGGGAGAATGTGACAGTGGTGAAATACTTTAAATTTGAATAAAATATTAAAAACCAAATTTATAATT
Organism: Atrina japonica; assembly: GCA_030159075.1. Classification (NCBI taxonomy): domain Eukaryota; kingdom Metazoa; phylum Mollusca; class Bivalvia; order Pterioida; family Pinnidae; genus Atrina; species Atrina japonica. Next base: position 92,988 of record BROG01000291.1, on the reverse strand, counting down.
TTAAATGTCTTGTCAATTCAATATACAATCAAAATTAAATGTGTGTTTTGTCATGTGTTCTGTCCAGGTGTGGTCATTGTGTTTTGTCTATGTGTGTGTGTATGTATTGCCTTAGGGTTTGTTCTGTACTTTTCTTACCTGTGTTTCTTTGTGTATTAATTAATTAAGTCAGGAGAGAGAGAGTGTAGTATGTATTGGCATTTTATATTGGTCAGTTATGTTTGTGTTATTAAGTTTTATTGGTCAGTTTCTTTCCCGCCGAGTTTGACTTGGGTAGAGACTCTGTTTGGGGCAGTAGACAAAGAACCTTACTGACAGACAGTCAGACATTGTTCTACTCACATATGTTTAACCAGAATCTAACATTGGGTAAGTTTCAATTATTTACTAATATTCTAAATTCACTTCTTTATATTTGAAAGTTCAGAATGAGAGATTTTTTATAGTAATTGTTAAATAAAAATTAACTGGAAAAGTATTTGAAAAATATGTTTTAAAGTTCAGAGAAGAGTAATTATATTTTTCTATTATTGTCTAAAAATCCTAAACTATTATTTTAACTACAGTGTTTTTATATCTTTTAGTAATACATAAATTTGTAACCTTACAGAGTGGTGTTGTAAGCCATATGGAATAAAAGGGAAAACTGTATGTTTGAATATAAACTCAGTCCCATAGACGGGTGAGAATTATTTGTATATATATCGTAATAATAATTGGTAACTTTTTGCTTTATGTAAAATGCTAAATGATTGTATTATATAGTCAAAAGGGAAAATATTTATTATTAAATATTTTGAATTATGTCCCTTGAATGTGATGTAAATGAGTTTTTGTATAAGACCCTTAAAGTGGAATTTAATGGCATTATCATGTTATTTCAAACCGTAATTTCAGAGCCATTATTTGTGCTAAATTGTATGTGTTTTATACTATATGTTTGTTACTATTTTGTGTACTTACTATTGTTATATTGTTATTTCAGGGTTAATCTCAACTATCTCAACTTACTGTATTCAATCAATCAGATATATTACATCAATAAAATACGTCGTCTGAACCCTAACAGTGGTTATAGTGTTGTATTCTGCATGGTGAATAATAACCCTGTTACATATATATGACATCCATTTCAATCTATCAAGCTACTTTGTTTTTATTTACATGTTATCGTATTGTCCCTGTAATCTCGTGAGATCTCGTGAGATTTGAGGTATTTTTGTTCTTTGGGTCAAAAGAGTGATCAAAGGGCCCTAACTTTGATATGGTGGTAATAAGACGTATTGATTCCTGGTACAGTCAAACAAAGAAAAATATGACACTTGACCATACCCTCGACTGTGTGGTATCAAAATGGAGCCAGCATGTTATATGTAAACTCATTAACCCCGGAGAAACAATGAACTCTTCTATAAATCAATGATTTAGTCCAGTCCACATGTCTGTTTAGGAGTGAATGAGTTAATGGTGGTGTTTCTGAACTTTGTAAAATCACTTAATTATGGAATTACCTCAATTAGGTGAATTATATTAAACTCAGCAACTTGATACAAGTAATAGTATTGGAACTCACCTACAATATATCTGGCATTTTGTATTGCAGATCTTGTGCAGTCAACACTCGTTCCTAATGAGCAGAAGCCATGTTTGTCTGGTGGGGTTACTGACACCAATGCCACATCAATGTCAATCACTCGGCGTCTGAATAGCAGAGGAATTTCACTTAGAAATATTGGAGTGACATCAGCGCGACCTTCCTGTACAGCTTTCCTGGCATTACCCGCAAGAAATAACGAGTTTGATCGGAATATTCCTGCAATGAAAAAATATAATAATATGTATAATGTAAATCTGGAAATTTTTTTAAGACTTTATTTTCATGATACACAAGTTCTAAATTTATTCGCAAGATGATATTTTTGCAATTTTGAATGCCTACTTCATCATATTGTTATAATACTTCATTACACGATAATTTTATTTTTCGCGAGTGACAGCTCTCATGAAATTAAGTGTAAATAACATTCTTGCAAATAAAACCAGATTTACAATCGATAGGATCAAATCTAGGTAAGAATCAGATGTGTTGCTCTCTGTCGTCTAATTGACATCAAGTTCAACAGGATATATCTGGCTGAGGCAATTCTGAATTCTGAATTATTTATAGACAGGACGTCATCGATACACCTGTAAGTAAAATTGGAGAGCAGAGACTGTATAAATTCTGCTTCATATGAATACAAAAAGACGTCAGCCAAGAAAGGTGCACAATAAGTACCCATTGGAATGTCATCAATTTGTTGGAAAACCTTTCCAGCAAAAACCACAAAGATGTTGTATACCAAGAATAGAACCTAATTGAATTGAAAATTTCAGTTATATCAAATTTTGGATATTTGGGGTAGTCCCATGAATTTCAAAATAATGAGAATCCACTGTATATATAGGTATAACATACACATACAACACAAATACCTTCATACTCTGACTGGTTGTATTTTCCGGCACCTTCTGTATGGATGTGCATCACTTCTACATTTTTCAGTCCGGCTTTTTTCCCATGTTCACACATGGCTTCCACCAGGGGGACTGGTGTGGCTGCTGCTCCATGAACAAAAACTCTGCTTCCTAAAATGTAATTCAAGGAATACTTATATTGAGTGGTCAAAATCAAACTGGAAAAACCATTTTTTCCATGGTCTTATAGATTATATCATACACTGTCATATATAATGTAACGGAAACATTCCTAGCTCTGATAGTAATGCTAAACCACTTTCATATGCCAACTACTTTTTCTGTGTATACCTTATATTGTAAATGTGAATATTTCTGTGTGTTATTAATTACACGATTTTCTAATGCAAACCATACACAGGGTTTCTTAACACGATGTCAGAAACTATAGTGAGCAGTCTTGTAGGTTGTATGAAATGATAATTCTTAGCACAACTGTGGGACTGGTACATAGGTGGTAAAACGAAAAACTCTTCATCATGTATCCAGTGTATATTACACCCCAATGTGTAAATTTCCGCCTTTACAGTAATTAAAATTTGCATAATTTGACATAGTTATATTATGTCCATGATTGGGAATTATTGGAAACAAAAGACCCATGGGCCACATCGCTCACCTGAACTGTGTTGGTATCTTATAAACATGGGAGTCTCAATTTACAAATTATTATAACACTCCTTCAATTCCTTGTGAATGGAGGAGACTTAAAAATGATTGAAAATGACAAAGCCGGAAAAGAAGCGTTTCCAATTTATTCCAAAATCAGGAAATTGAATCAAGCTTCCATGTAAGTCACTCAGATGCAATTAGTTTTTCAATTCAAGCAGCAGTTCTGGACGAGAAGATTTTTTAAACAGGAGTATCCCATGGTGGGGGAAATCTTTTGTCCCACCCTGGATCCACCCCTGGGCTGATTGGGCCGAAATAAACAAACTTGGTAGAGGACCTTGAGTATTTGCATCCTATAAAGTTTCATCAAAATCCCTTCAGCGGTTTTGAAAAAGAAGCTGACAGTGTGAAAAGTTAACCCCCTTCACTACATTTTTTGCAATCATAAAAAATTCATAAAAAAAATCAAAAACTTAAATTTCAGCAAAATTCATTCAGGAAAGCATTAATCTACCAAACTACAGATAAAACACATAAAATGAATGCATCATAATAAATAAAAGGGGAGAAAATAAAAAAAATCATACAAAAATGAATGAAAATTTCAAAGTCTAAAAATAAAAAGTGACGATTCAATAATCTATTTTCCGATTTCTGCGCAATTAAACTTGAATCATACATCTATGTAGATCACTCAGATACAATTAGTTTTTCAATCCATGCAGCGGTTCTAGAGGAGAAGATTTTTAAAGAGGGGTACCCCTAGGGTGTCTTTTGCCCATCCTGGACCCACTTCTGGGCTGAAATGGACAAACTTGGTAGAGAACCTTGAGTACTTGCTTCCTATAAAGTTTCATTGAAATCCCTTCAGCGGTTTTGGAGAAGTAGTCAAAAATGTGAAAAGTTTACAGACAGACGGATGGACAACAGGTGATCAGAAAAGCTCACTTGAACCTTTGGTTCAGGTGAGCTAAATAATTGGGGGAAAAGACATGATTTGTAATATTCTTTCGATGTTTTTATAAAGCTCAGTTTAGTTAATGGAAGCTACCTGAGGCTAAATAAAAATGTATACTCAGATATTTATAAGGGATACAAATTCTAAAGTCAGATTATAAATCAAAAGTATTGTTTCAAGAGTTTTCCAGGTTTATAAAAAATAATACAGTAACCATTTTTGACTTTTTTTAGATTATCTGAAGACACCAGTCAAAGCAACAGTTTTCTCATTTTGTAGTTTGCATGGTAATGAATCCTTCACCTGAAGTTACATTTTGTAAAAAATAAACATTTACATCTGACAGAGTCAAAGTATGATTTTAGATATTCACATTGTACACTGTATTTCTAATTTGTCATGGAAGATCAGATACAAAAATCTTAAACAGAGTTGGACTTGTGTAAATTAAATATCACCTTGACATAACCCTATTTTCACAAGAATTAGTCAAGTAACTGAGTCATTCACTTTTATGTATATACTTTCTATACTAGACAAAATGCATGTATGTTTCCTATGAACATTTGTAAAAATTTGAGCTTCATAAAACCAGAAACATATATGTGTTATGTATGTCTCTGATAAAACTTTGAATAACACTATGCAATGCCTTATGAATACAGGCATAAAATCTTTCTTAGCTTTTTTAATTAAAATTGCAATATTTGTTCATACAACTTTTTACAACAAAGTGGTAGTCAACTGTCATACCTTTTCTTGTAAAACCAATTTTTGTACAAAAGGATTTATTAAATTGTTTTAGCTGAGAAAATTATCAATGGATAATAACAAGTAAATCTACCAAATTATCGATCTCCACTTGAAGCACCTTCCATTCGTAACCGATTATTTATAATTATATACGCAAATCAATTCCAGTATAATTCTTATTGCATGTAGCCTACTCCCTTGTGTCAAATCAGCGATCATGCTGGTGCAAAAACAACAAAATAGATAACATAGAAAACTTTATAATATCAAAATATAAAAAATAAACTGCAGTATACATTCAAATCATATATGCCTAAATCATATGTCAGGTAAACCACAGGAGCTGGAAATTTTATCTACAAGTTAAATTAGGTAGACGTTATTTTAGCTATGTTATCAGTATACGTCGTAACCTGACGAAAAGTTGGAGGGCTATAGCCTACCTGATTGAATCACCTGTACTGCTTCGTCTGCCGATTTCCATTCAGGTTGTCGATCCGCCAGTGGGTGGAACGGTTCGGGCGAATATAAGTAAAACGTGCGCCTTAAAATTTTACTTTTAGAGCAAAAGCGTAATTTCCTAAACGGTAACAGCGCCGTAAATGCTTTGGACGCTCCTCGGGGCAGTGACATCGTCCAGCACTGACCAAAGCGCAGGATCAATTGCCGGTAACCTTGACCGATCGCGGAAGTGTGGTCACAGTTGAGTGATCAGCCATCGGCATCAGGTGACCTTTGTCTAACACCGGTTTAGTGTTTTCCTAGCGCATACTTGCCAAGTCTCCCCCTTGTATGATATATAGATGTTTATTAAAAATTTAGCTCATCATACATGAAGCAGTATCCCACCATAACACAATCACATAATATAACATATACAGTGAAGACACAGAGCAATCAAATTTCATAACATGCATAGGCGTCGGAAGCAAATTGAAAGTGGGGGGGCTAAACCAACTTAAAACACACACACGCCAGAAGTGAGGGGGGGGGGGGGGGGGGGCTAAACCAACTTAAAACACACACACGACCCAGAAAACGTCTTGGGGGCTAAGCCCCAATTTTTAAACACCTATGCCTATCTTTGCAAAAAAAAGTGGGGGGGCTAAGCCCCCCCCCCTAGCCCCCCCCCCCCGGCTCCGACGCCTATGACATGTACAGTGAAACACAGAGCAATCAAATTTCATAACATGTACAGTGAAACTCAGAGCAATCAAATTTATAACATGTACAGTGAAACACAGAGCAATCAAATTTTATAAATTATACAGTGAAACACAGAGCAATCAAATTTATAACATGTACAGTGAAACACAGAGCAATCAAATTTATAACATGTACAGTGAAACACAGAGCAATCAAATTTCATAACATGTACAGTGAAACACAGAGCAATCAAATTTCATAAATTATACATATGAGAATAAATGTACTGTGTGATCAACAAACATACATTGTAATACAACATTGTAATACACCAGGCTTCATGTACTGTGTGATCAACAAACATATATTGTAATACACCATTGTAATACACCAGGCTTCATGTACTGTGTGATCAACAAACATACATTGTAATACACCATTGTAATACACCAGGCTTCATGTACTGTGTACTTCATGTCTTGGTAAATATTTCAATCTTGATCTCTGTAAAAAGAACATACTGATAGAAAATGATATTCATCCTCCAACACATCCATGCTACAAAATCTACACTTCCTATTTGTTCTTTCCGTTCTAGAATAACGGCCTGTTTCTACAGCTAATTTCAAATTCCCACATCTAAATTGTACCAAGGTCATTGAAAATTTAACATTTTTTTTATATATTTAAGATGGTCTTATAATTCATATACAGTTTTAAACTGTTTATAAAAACGTAATTTACTACACATATTTATATCTGCAAACTATTCATTGTATATACTGATCATGCATACGCTGTCTTAGCACAGATAACATACTCATATTTAAATCATCTTGATTTTGCCATAAGTCACCAAAACCAACCTCCTCAAGTAAAGTTTTAACATTAAGTAACCAACAATTATTGATATTATAAATATCATTTGTCATTTCTAAATATACAGTATGTAAAAGTGTATCTTCACTTGTAACTAACTTTAACCAATATTTCAATATTCTTTCTTTTCTTATAACATAAAAAGGGAATCTTCCAGTCTCACCTAGCATAGCTTTTACCAGTCTTCAAAGCAAACCTTAAAAAATCATTATGTACTTTGTTCATGTCTTTTGCCATATGCCAACCCCAAACTTCTGATCCATAACAAAGTATTGATCCTACCATACAAGCAAATAATTCACATTTCGTTATTACATTTAGGTAAGTACATTAGTAGTTATAGGCAGCTCTATGGTGCGCCATTTGAATTTTGCCGCCAGGGGGCGCTTTTTAACGGTTTTTGATGACGTCATCAGAATGCTGGCTTCTGATTGGTCAATTCAAATGCGCACCATAGAGCCGCCTGTGACGTCATAACCGGAAGTGCGTCATACCGGAAGTGAGGTCATACCGGAAGTGAGGTCATACCGGAAGTGAGGTCATGTTGTCATAGCAATAAGTAGAAAGAGCCAATCGTTGAGCTTGGAGGCGTGTCTATGACCGGAAGTGGAAGGTAGTGGGGGCGGCCATCTTGGCTAAGGAGCCAATGAGAGCCTTCGTTACAAGAGGTTGGGGTCACGAGAGGTCACGAAAGGTCACGTGAGTTCACGAGAAGTCAACGGGAAGAGAGAGAAGTTGGGTTTTTCCAGTTTTGAGCTGAGAGTGAATCTATTTTTAGAACCGAAACTTTGGGTTTTTCCAGTTTTGAGCTGAGAGTGAATCTATTTTTAGAACCGAAACTTTGGGTTTTTCCAGTTTTGAGCTGAGAGTGAATCTATTTTTAGAACCGAAACTTTGGGGTTTTCCAGGTTTGTGAAACTAGTAGTTGGTGGCGCCACCGTAGGTGAAACTAGTAGTTGGTGGCGCCACCGTCGGTAAGAGTTGTGTATCATGCGCATGCGCGAGAAGCGGTAGGGCCGAGCCCGTATCTGTGAGTTTAGTCGTCAAGAGTCCTGTTTCAAGTGCGCAAGCGCGAGAAGTGGTAGGCCGAGCTCGACTCAAGCTTGTACTAAGACTTGTAGAGTAAAATAAAAAATTCAAACACTCACCCTATGCTGGTAGTGGTTTTTTCTGACGATGTTGACTCTTCGAGCTCCGGATTGCAAATGAGCTCTCAGAGGTCTAACTGAACCTATACACTAGTCATGTGACTTTTTTTTTGTTTCTATTTTTAGTGCATGAAAAATAATTTTGTCTGATCCAATAAAAAATGAAATACTCACCCTATGCTAAAAGTAGTGGATTTTTCTTATGATGTTAAACACCTCGAGCTTTGGATCTCAAATGACTTTTCACAGGCTGAACTGAACCTCTCTCTAGTCACATGACTTACTATATTTAGACTTTTATCTAATGAAGTGATACAACAAAAACACAAAAAACACAAATAAAAATTTAATGTTGAATATACGCGACTAAATAGTGTTGTAGTCACTATTTTTTAAACTCACCGCTACAGAATAATACAAACCCTGCATACCTTTAGTGAAGGTTTCTTTTCGAATAAGTTTGGTAGTCCTTAAAAGGGGCCGTTGAATTTTTCTTGTTGAAGAAAAAAGTCTATTGGTCATCCAGCAGACTTCGCAAGTACCTGAGGTCCATTTCCTTTTCTTCTATCAGCTGTCTTATTTGGCGTTGCCAGTGAACCCTCAAATCACACTGTGCCATAGCATGCTCCACTTCAGGCATCGGTGGTACTGATGGCACAGCTCTTGACGGAGGAGGTATAGGTGGTGGTGTCCTAGGTCTATAAGGTGGTGGTGGTGGTGGCAATGGACGGCTCGTAAACGCGGACCTACGTGGAGTAGCCCTCACAACTATCAATCTTCTCTTCGTCGACGAACACCGATGAATGCTTCTACGTAAATAACTCACCGATGGTACATCTTTCTAAGTTGTCCATGATGATGAACTAATACCAGAGACTCGGGCAGTACTAGCTTATATAGAGTGAATGACGTCACGTATTATTTTTTCCCGTCTAGACATCTGGCCACCTGTTGTTGACACTTGACATCTGAACACCTGTTTTTGACACTTTTGACACTTGGCATCTGAACACCTGTTGTTGACACTTGGCATCTGGCCACCTGTTTTTGACATATGGCCACCTGTTGTTGTAGTCTGTCTAGACATCTACGTCTAGACATCTACGTCTAGACATTTGGCCACCTGTTTTTTAAGCCAGATACTGTCACTAGTTTTTAGTATTTCTAATTCTATATGAAAATAAAACGAAATACAATAAATTCTAGTTTTATGGACCTATAAAACATAAAAGACTAGAATATAAAAGATTATATAAATGTGATGATAACTTCGTTTGAGTATCTATACAGTTCTTTTCTTTTTTATTATAAATACATGTCTACAGTTACCGTACTTCATTTTAGATTTGACAACGGAAGCTTACACACGGAATGGCTAATTTACCAAACTTTGATTTATTGTTAAATGAAAGACAAGAAAAACAGGCGATAAGTCAAAGACAGGCTCACCAGAGAGATCAACGGGGTGATGGATTTAATGCAAACAGACAACTCACCGATTATAGTGATTACTATGAAGTAGACACCCTGAGTGAGGCGTAAATCACGTAAGTTTAAAACGGCTTCGAATGTGTACCAAGTCAAATTTTAAACATTTTTTCTAAAGATGCCATACACTTGGTATCAGAGGTAATAGATCATATGTTGACTTCTATTAAGAACAAACTACAGTGTGAAGATCGGGGATAAGATGGAGAGTCAATATACATCATCCATCTTTAAAAAGTGAAGTGTGGGTAGAATTTACGGATGCTAAAGACCTGAATGCTGATCTACTCATGGAGAAAATTGAGAAATGCAACAGAGTAATGAAAATTTTAAAATCGAAGATGGGTCCTACCACCCTGTCAGTAATCCATGTCATACAACCTGTAGGTAGTGGGGGTGGAAAACGAAAATATCATCTCAGTGTTGATAAAAAATCCATGCTGAACAAGAAAAGAAGTTTGATACAGATCAAGAATACAGACAAGACCTGTTTAGCTCGTGCTATTGTAGTTGGTCGTTTTCATTTGTCAGAAAACCTGGACTTGGAGATGGAGACAAGTACAAAAACTGGGGCAACGCTATTGGCAAAATATTGAAATATGGTGATGCAAGTAGACCATACTCTTCAAACGACGAGAAGCTCATGCCTTAATGCAACAAGCTGGATGTGATCCCAGCGAAGAGAGTGGACCTGAAGAATGGCAACGTTTTCAAACACTGTGTTATTACCCCACTATCGTTTGAAAATCTACGAACGAAGCTGAATACCAATACAAAACGATTGGCAATAAATGTTACTGTATAGTGGTGTAGGATCGGGGCCCCCCATTCACGTCTTATACAACCATGATCACCATTACGATTGTATCGTATCTATGCCTGGACTCTTGGAATATGTAAATTACTATTGTGACCTGTTGTGATGTGGGTTATGATCATGTAGAAGATCACCGATGTCCTCTCAATGCTGCTTTCGTTGTTTTGTTCTTCGTCGCCCTGTGTTCTCCCCGACAACACGATAAAACCTATAGAATGTACACATTGTCAGGGGACATTCACATACACGACTCGGTGTTACGAGAATCATTTGAAGCCTTATAGTAGTAATACAACCACTACTCCATGTCAGCTAATGACTCGATGTCCCACTTGTCAAGTATGGCTGAGTAAGAAAACAATTCACACAACACTGTTGTCAGAAGAAAAAAGACAAAAAAAATGTCGCCATTGTAAACAGATCGTGGATCTAGATCATCGCTGTTTTATACAACGGATCCCTTCTCAGGATGAATCATCTTCACTTTTACCCCCTTATTACATTTTCTATGATTTTGAGTGCACCCAGGATACCGGAGAACACAAACCTAATCTATGTATTGCTCATCGTGTATGTCCCCAGTGTCCATCCGATGATTGGTGTGAGCAATGTAAAACCATGGAAGATCATTGTATTACATTCCGAGGTCTCCCACGACACTCACTGATTTTTTGACTTGGTTATTTCAAACGACCGTGTATGATGACATACATCAAAGGGAAAAACTTTTACATGATGGAGCTATAGCTATTGCTCATAACTTTAAAGGGTACGATGGACAGTTTATTTTACATCATCTGGTACATCATGCCTGTGAAAAACCTGATGTGATCATGAACGGTTCTAAGATTATGTCTATGACGGCTGGAAACATCAGGTTTAAAGACTCATGTAATTTCTTTGGAATTTCCTTTAGTCTCTTCGTTACCTAAAGCTTTTGGATTGACTGAACTCAAGAAAGGCTACTTTCCGCATTTGTTCAATACAGAAGCTAATGCTGATTACATAGGAGTATATCCCCCAGCTATGTATTACAACCCAGAAGGTATGAAAACCTGATGTCCGTCGTGATTTTGAAGCATGGTATCAAGACCAAATTCAAAAGGGTGAGATTTTTCATTTGCAATGCGAATTAGAAGAATACTGTGAATCGGACGTGACTATTTTGCGACAAGCTTGCATGCATTTCCAAAGCATGTGTTTGAAACTAACCGATGTGGACCCCTTTGCTGAATCGATTACGTTTGCCAGTACGGGGAATATAGCCTATCGGCGCAATCATATGCAAAAAGATTACGATTGGTATCATACCTCCGCGGGGATATCCTTCACCACGACAGTATTCCACCCTAGCATTACGCCTGGTTGAGTTGGAAAGAACATGAAACTGGTCACAAAACGATTAGACATGCTCGTCAGGGAAGGGGAAGTCAAGTAGGATCTTATCGCGGTGGATGGTTATCATGAAGGACTCTCGCACCATTTACGAGTTTCATGGCTGTTTTTGGCACGGATGCCCCTTGTGTTTTCCTAACTTAAAGCAAGAGCAACACCCGTTTCATCCTTCTTTGACGTATGAAGAAGTATTTGTATCAAAAGACCTTAGAGAGAGATCAGTATTTGCGTCAACACTATCAAGTAGAAACGCTGTGGGAACATGACTATCGTCAAAGGTACAAAGACGGATCCACAGTTTCAACATTTCATTGATAAAATCGTATGAGGAGTTTCCCGATCCGTTAGTTCCTAAAGATGCTTTATTTGGAGGGTCGAACGAATGCTACTCGTTTGCTCTGTGAAGAAGGGAGACATTCGTTACGTGGATGTATGTTCTTTGTACCCATTTGTCTTGAAACATGGGACTTTTCCCATTGGACACCCAGACACGTGATTACACATGATTTCAAAAGTCTAGATCAATATTTTGGACTGGTACAATGTCGAGTTATTCCCCCTCGTCAGCTGTTTCATCCCGTGTTTACCTTATCGGTTTGCAGGAGGAAAGCTACTTTTTCCTTTATGTCGTACTTGTGCTCAACAAGGAATCGAACAGGAGTTGGGTATGAGTTATCGATGCTCTCATACGAATCAAGAACGACGTTTGTTAGGTACATGGACGACGTGTGAATTGAATAAAGCTATAGAAAAAGGTTATGTGATCGATCGTATCTTTGAAGTATGGCATTTCCCTGATCAGTTCCAATACTTTATTTCGTAGCTATATTGATCAGTTTCTTCAGATTAAGCAACAAGCTAGTGGTTTTCCTGCTTCCTGTCAAAACAGTAGAAGATCGTCGTCAATACCTCAAAGAGATTGAAACGAAGAGAACAACTGATCATACGAGAAGAAGATGTAGAGAAGAATCCTATCTTACGGACCATTGCTAAACTGTTTTCTGAACTGTTTGTGGGGTAAATTTGCTCATACGAACTAATTTACCTCAGACACAGTATGTGGAGAGTTTACGAAGCATTACAACAGTTACTTCAAGATGATACTCGTGATATATTACATTTAGAACTGATTTCCCAATGACGTTAAGGCCATGATGAGCTTTGACACATGATGCTGGTGAATTCAAAACCGAAGGATGACTTTGATGAACCCAATGGTTTTAGCAATGTAGTGCTAGCAGCCTTTACGACGTCTTTAGCACGGTTACATCTCTATGCCACCCTAGAAGGTTTGGGAGAACGTGTATTATATTTTGATACAGACAGTATCATTTATCAACACGATCCACAGCAGTGGTAATCCTACTATCATAAACAGTTTAGGAGGATGGACAGACGAATTAGATGGGGATTTATCTTATCCTTTGTCTCGGGAGGTCCTAAAAATTATGCGTACAAGACTCGTCAGGACAAAACGGTGTTGTAGAGTCAAAGGAATCACTTTTGATAGTCGTACCAACTTCTACAGTCAACGTAGATACATTGAAACAGTTGTTACGTGGTCAACAAAAGAAAGTGATAGTATCGTACCCTCATAAGATCATGCGAACGAAACAAATAAACATAAAGTCAAAACACAGGCGATGACTAAAGAAGTGCGTGTCGTGTATGATAAGAGACATCGCATTGAAAACTTTTGTACTTTACCTTATGGTTATTTGAATAAAGTTTTTTGAGTAATAAAATGTATGAAACTTTGACTTTGGTGTTGGTGTTGATGATATAAAACAGAAGACAGTGAAGGGTAGGGGTTCATTGATACAGTGTGATCTCAAGTACACGGCATCATGGCGACTCTCGATTCTAAAGATCATGGTAGTTTTTTTTACATGACTTTACCTAGCGATGCTAGTTTAAAAGTCTTTCCCGATAATACCTTAACAGAATTCAAAAACTCATTTACCTCAAGCTTTAAGTATGATGGATAGTGAGTGGGAAATAGCGTTGATGTGAATTGATCTTTCCCAACTTATAGAATCGATAACATCAGATGAGAATTACATAGATGTCCTAGGTTTCCCCTTCACGTTCCTTTGGAATCCGTCGTGACACCTAAAAATCCCCAGGACCCCTCTACGTATCCTAAGAAAAAGGAAATGAAATATCGCCAACATGAACGTTTTACTGTAGAATTGATAAAGAAAAACACGTCTCGTTAGATGATCCCCAATTTGATCATGTCATCTCTAAAACTGATACGAAATCGGGGATCGCTTTTGTAGGAAGTATTTGGAGACTTAAATTTCGTTCGGGGTTTTATGCGTCTCCTGTCGCTTTAATAGAAGAGATGAAAGTTGGTTTTTCTAGAGCCTTTCAATATGTCATTGATGGGATAGAAGATCTCTCTCATAAAAAATACTATTAAATTCAGATATGACTCAGCTTTAGATCGATTCATGATTGAGTTTAAAAAGGCCGATCCATCTATTCCGTTCCCTTTTTAATACTTTTTCCAAGTCTACTAGGGTTATATGCTTGGCTTTGAAGCCGTTGACATGAATGAGGAGATGACGAAATGGGTCGATGTCACACACATGCCAAAAGTATCCACCCGATTTAAATATTGGTTATGAGTGGTATCTATGTCTACAGTAACATTGCCGAAAAGTCAAATTGTAGGTTCACAATCGTTACCGTTATTACGTGTGGTCCCTTTTCAAACGGGTCAATCGCTCAATCATCAACATTGGGAACCTTTTCATTACAATTATGTGGGTTTAAATAAAAAGTATTTTGATACCATTGAAATACAATTGAGAGATGACATTGGACGTAAAATTCATTTTCTAGGAGGAAAAGTGATTGCCAAACTTCATTTTCGTCGTGTCATTTAAAATGAAGTGCAACACAGGACTTGGGTCAGTTGATGACCGAGAGTCATCGTGTTCACATCTTGTATTATTTATCAATATGAATCCGACTAAAGCCGTAAGAAAAGAAGATATGAAAAGACGAAAGGGGTGGAAAGGGGAGAAACAGAGAGAATAGAAACAGAGAGAAGAAGAAGAACAGAGAGAAAGAATAGGGGAAACGATGGAAGGACAGGAAAAGATAGAAGGGAGAGAAAAAGTCAGAAGGACAGAGAGATGAAGGAAAAGAACAGAGAATGAAAAGAAAGAGGGACGTCCCACGCAAAGTATCTGTAGAGAGAACAAAAGAACAAAGAGAAGAAGAAGGACAGAGGGAAGGAGTGAAAAGGGGGACGACCACGAAAAGTAGAACAGGAAGAAAATACCTCATGATATTTTAATGTTTCTACGACAATGGTTAAGCGATTGTCGTCAGTCTCCCATGTACGGTGACACTTTTCATTTACAATTAAATATTATAATAATGGCAATCGAGCAGGTATGATGTATCATGTGCATAAAGAACAACGACCAGTAGCATGGGATCCTTTTTGGTCATCATGTAGACGTACCGATGATACAATTTGTGTTTCAGGACAAAAAACGTAGAAAAATATGGATTTTTTAGTTCTGATCTAAAATAGATTTTATGGACCTTATAAAAAGGAAGTGAGAATGCACATCAGGGACCATTCACTCTCAGACACGATGGAAAGAACATCAAGTATGGAAACTTTATTTTCATCGACGATGGATGCTAGTCAGATTGTCACAGATAGTGCTCCCACGAACCGAGACATGATGGATAGTGTACCACGAATTCATCGAGTAGAAGTAGATAGTGTACCACGAGCTCATCGGGTTGAAGTGGATAGCGTACCGAGAGTCAATCTGATAGAAGTGACAAGGACTCCACCTTCCGAAAGGAGACAAGGTGTGACCACTTTTAAACTAAGACCTGCTACCGACAGAGGGTTATCGTTTCATCAGGAATTAAGAATACCTTTAGCCTTGCCTAATTTTTGTACGTATGAATCCAGGTACCTGACGTTTAAAGATCATTGGCCCAAATATCTACCGGACCTAAACAGACAGAAATTAGCCAGAGCAGGATTTGTGTATTTAGGGAACAGTGACCACGTTCAGTGTTTTTTCTTGTGGCATCTGTTTAAAAGATTGGGAATGGAGCGATAATGCTTTTACAGAACATCGACGTTGGTCTAAAGATTGTACTTTCAGTCAATTACTGATATAAACAAAAACAAAAAACCCTGTGTGGAGCCTCCCTTCTGGAAACATCCAAGTGACTGACGGCAACGAGTCTAAAAATAGATTAAGAAGAAGAAGAACGGCTATAAAGTAAAGTGAAGTGCAGTGACCAAACATCATTTGAATCAGTCATCAACATGAGTTATCCAGGCTTGTCACAGACGTACGAACCCAAAATTATTCACCTAATACTACACCTTACATAGAAGGGGCCGATGAGTTTGATGAAGTTCTCAAAACGTTAGACCAGTTGCAAGAAAAACAAGAAAATGATGCGACCCAGGGAATGTTACGTGATGCCTTGCTATCCACATTACAGAAAATGAGGGAAGAACTCACGACTATTTACAACTACTCTGAAAGAATTGAAGGATAAAGTACAGCCAGGAGTCAGAACAATCGTATATGGGGTACGAATATAAGCCTACGCCCCAGACTCATCCTTGTTTCATTTGTGGTGAAATTGGACATTGGTCTCCTAGCTGTCTAAGAATAACGAGTCGGCAACAACAACAGCAACAACAGCAACAAAAGTAGAGCCTGAGAACAAAGTAGAAAATCGATCTCGTCAATCGGACCAGTGTTATAAATGTCATCAGTCAGGTCATTGGGCTTATGAAATGTCCCGAACAGACTTCAACAGGGGCCAAACGTAAACTCAACTTGATGCTCAAGAAGGGAGGCAAAGTCCCACCAAGAAAGGGAAAGTGGAAACCGAACAGCAGTGAATGTTTTAGTACTGTTTCAAATGTAAATACGTTTAGTGTCACAGCGTCAAGGAAATCCGAACCGACCGATCTAGGACAAAAGCTTAACGTTCTTTTGCTCCGTGCTGTATGGGCAAGATCAACCGTAGTAGTGAGACAAAGTGACTCAAAGTTTTTGTGATGTGAACGTTTTAACATGAAGTTAATGTTTTCAAAGTTTAATGTTCTCATAGTTCATGCTTATGTATTGTAACATAGTCACAGAAAGTGAATCAGTGTTCTCAAAGTTAATGTTCTCATAGTTAATGTCCTCATAGTTCATGCTTATGTATTGTACATAGTCACAGAAAGTGAATCAGTATTCTCATAATTAATGTTCTGATAGTTAATGTTCTCATAGTTCATGCTTATGTATTGTACATAGTCACAGAGGGACGGCCCTAATCCTCTGTCGACTATCTAAAAAGTTTTTAGCGGGGGCATTAAACTTATTAAAATTGAATCTGGGTGTTTGTGTATTTATGACTAAAAGGTGTATACGTTTAGAGTACACTTAGAGTTTAAACCTACTGGGCATAAGGTGTACACTAAGAGTACACTTAGAGTTTTGCTCTAGTATCTACAAGGTAGACATAAAGGAGTAATGTAAAAAAACAAAACTATGAGCAGAAGGAGATCAAGAGTAAAAGTGTAACACTTAGAGTGAGATACAGAGAAAGAGATACAGAATAAGGGTATACAAAGGATCTATGTTTTATTACTGCTTTAATCAGTCATAGGTTTCTTTTCGTAAAAGTTAGGTGGCCCTGAAAAGGGCCGTTGGTGTTTTAGGCTTTATAGGCCATGGCATAAAAAGCATTTTGTCCGTTTTCTCTGCCGTCTTTCTCTTTTTCTTTTTTCAAGCTTCACGAGCTCAATCCATTCGTCGATATTCGATAACCAGTCCACCTTTCTTCCCACTGTAATCGGGACACATATCAGCCATTCTTCTTTGTCTTGTACTTCGCCCCACATGGTTACACAGTCAGCCATGATCAAACAATGACTATAGACTCTGAGACATACTCGGCAGGGTGTGACGTCACACGTCGCGTGAGCGTTTCTTCTTCTCCTTCTTGTTGAACATCGCTTAGTGAAAAAACAAAAACCAAAATGGAGAGCATCTATACAGAAGCTATTTACAAAATTATTCTGTTACAACAGAAGACCAAGTGGCGTACCATGAAGTGTAATCGTTACTATCAGAGTCTACTGACAAAACTGAATCTGAGATGGAGGCAATTGAAACATCAGCAAACCTCACAGAAAGTCAGAGATGATTTCGATAGGCAGTACCGACAGGGCTTAGAGTATTTGTCAGCTCAGTATGTTTCTACTAGAAAACAGATTAGAGCTAGTTTTCGTCAACAACAGATACCGATCAGCATGACGATCAAGAGAAAGACAGATGATCTACTGGAAGCAGAACGCCGTTTACCTCTGAAAAAGAGAAAGATGTTACTGTCAATATTAGTAACCTAACTAACGGCCCTTTTCAGGGCCACCCAACTCATTAGAAAAGTAATCTAAACTGTATTGAGATATGCTACATCTACTACTACTACTACTACTCTATAAAACATAGACCTATTACTCATTTTATTTGTGTCATAAACCCTATCACTCATATTCTTGTCTCATAAACCCTATAACTCATTTTATTATATACACTGCACATTCAGTTTAAGGTTTCTTCTCGTAAGATATAAGTGGTCCTGAAAAGGACCGTTGTTTTTGGCATATCTGCCATGATTCATGTACAGAATCTCTTTTTAAACGGCAAACACTTCTCGTCCATCTGCTTACGTTTTCTCTCTTCTCTACCAAACCGTAAAACAGAATTGAGAAGTACAATTCGTCTCAGGCGAACATCATCTTTTTCCCCGATGAAAGTTCAGATCAATCTTTCGTAACTTATCTTTAGTATCACGAATAATCTGCCTAGTATCATATACAGGCTCGATTAGAACAGGTTTGATTTCTTGTTCCATAGTGTACTCCATAGTATACGCCATGTTTGACATTTTTTAGTTTTATCACTCTTAGACTGATTTCTCCTAGGCGTCTATCACTCTTGACGTTTTCATTGGTGGAATCACGTTGCCAACGATACATAGACCAAATCATCAAAGAGGTCAAAGTTGAACGAGACGGAGTACGTCGCGTGCACTATATACTGCTTATAATAAAAAGCCGTGCGCGTCTCATTTCACTGCGCTTCCTTCCAGAAGACAAAACCAAAGATGGCACAGCCAACTAAGCAAAGTTCAGAACTTGCGATTGATACCACTCTCTTTTTGGGCAAGTAAGCCTGATTATGTACTGAAGACCCTGAAGACACCCAGCGACGAGTGGGAATATTTTGAACGCCAGAAAGCCGGAATGGAAAGATTTTGTAAAGCTGCTGCGGCCCGTGCAGCAGCAAGAGAACGAGAAAAAATGGTGTGCTGCCGGGCCTGCTGTTGCTGCTGCCTATAAGGGGTTTAACAACCCATTATACCAACGGCCCTTTTAAGGGGCCACCTAACTTACACGAAAAGAAACCTTAACTGAAACTATGCAGTTTTTTGTGTTGTGTTATACTATAGTGGTAAGTCTAGTAGTAAGTAAGTTAATTCTTTTACTTGATTGAACAAATTTTATGAGATAGAAATCAATTCTAAAAATAGTAACATTAAACACTTGAAAATAAGTTCAGTTAGACTACTGAGAGCTCATTTGGCAGCCGAAGCTCGAAGAGTCAACATCGTCAGAAAAACTCTCTCTGGGTAAGTGTTTAATTTTTTTATTTTATATACAGTAGTACAAGAAATAATATAAAATAATACAGATACTATTTTCACTATCTGAACTTTGATACTTGTTGAAACGACGTAAGTGAACAACTTCATACTTTGTCACTTTGAGACTTCATAACTAAGAACGTTGCACACGTTGCAAACTTTGAAACATGAGAACGGTACACACTTGATCACTTTGACAAACTTTGAAAACATGAGAACGGTACACACTTGATCACTTTTGCAAACTTTGAGTACGTTGCACCACTTTCATGTTCTATGGTTCTCACTCCTGCCGTGAGATTAGTCAGTCCCATGATTCCATACCCAAGATGGCTACCCTTCCTAACCTTCCTGTTCGCTACCCACCCACCCCTTTGGTTTAATGCCTACAGCCCATAAAGAGTCATCATCCCCTTTTGTTCCACACCTATAGTCTATACAGAGTAATCTCCCTTTGTTTCGCCTACACAGTCTATACAGAGTGATCTCCCTTTTCCCCATCTCTACAGTCTATACAGAGTAATCTCCCTTTGTTCCACCTATAGAGTCTATACAGAGTAATCTCCCTTTGTTTTGCCTACACAGTCTATACAGAGTGATCTCCCTTTTCCCCATCTCTACAGTCTATACAGAGTAATCTCCCTTTGTTCCACCTATAGAGTCTATACAGAGTAATCTCCCTTTGTTTCACCTATACAGTCTATACAGAGTGATCTCCCTTTAGTCCCTACTCATACAAGCTATAACAGAGTAATCTCCCTTTGTTTCACCTGTAAAGTCTATACAGAGTGATCTCCCTTTGTACATACTCGTCACTCTACAAGCCTTAGTACAAGTCTTAGTTCAAGCTTGAATCGAGCTCGGCCTATCGCTTCTCGCGCATGCGCATGATACACAACTCTTACCGACGGTGGCGCCACCAACTACTAGTTTCACCTACGGTGGCGCCACCAACTACGAGTTTCACAAACCCTGGAAAACCCCAAAGTTTCGGTTCTAAAAATAGATTCACTCTCAGCTCAAAACTGGAAAAAACCCAAAGTTTCGGTTCTAAAAATAGATTCACTCTCAGCTCAAAACTGGAAAAACCCAAAGTTTTTCGGTTCTAAAAATAGATTCACTCTCAGCTCAAAACTGGGGAAAAACCCAACTTCTCTCTCTTCCCGTTGACTTCTCGTGAACTCACGTGACCTTTCGTGACCTCTCGTGACCCCAACCTCTTGTAACGAAGGCTCTCATTGGCTCCTTAGCCAAGATGGCCGCCCCCACAACCTTCCACTTCCGGTCATAGACACGCCTCCAAGCTCAACGATTGGCCTCTTTCTCCTTATTGCCATGACAACATGACCTCACTTCGCGGTATGACCTCACTTCCGGTATGACCTCACTTCCGGGTATGATGCACTTTCCGGTTTATGACGTCACAGGCGGGCTCTATGGTGCGCATTTGAATTGACCAATCAGAAGCCAGTATTCTGATGACGTCATCAAAAACCGTTAAAAAGCGCCCCCTGGCGGCAAAATTCAAATGGCGCACCATAGAGCTGCCTATAACTACTTACATTTAAAAATACTAAGTAAACTGGACAGAGCTCTTCTTCCTTGAAGTGCTAATTGCTTTTGTGTTTTATGAAAACAAACATTTTTATTCAACAGTATATCCTAATACCCCTTAAATGGGGAGACTCCCTGTTTTTTATGTAAATTTTTTATACTTTCTTCAAGAAAAATGCATATCCCCCCCCATGAAAAATTTAAACTTTCCTATTAATTCTTACTAAAATTTAAAGTCTCTCCCACGAGATTGAAAAAATTCCCCCATGAAAATTTTTCAAGGTTGGCAAGTTTGCTAGTATAAGTGACCATGTGTATTAGGCCGAAATTCTGCAACAAATTTGACTTACTTACTTTTCTTTTTTTTAGACCTAGTCAAAAATGTAAACAGATCTATTTATCTAAGTCAAAATAATGAGAATCTGTTTAGCCGAAAAGTTCAACTAAAATAGGCTACTTTATGTTGTAACGGAGCGGGGGCGTTACTGTATATATATATTTTTCATTTGTTGTTTTACTTCCCGTCAGAAATTCGCTTTTTTTTTAGATGTCATCAGCTTTAGGTGAAGTACCACAAGTTTTTACATGTGTAGAAGACTGACGAAAATGCAGTAAGGTTATTTTTTGCGTATCACACCTGGACCTCGGTTTTAAGTCTCACCCGAAAGACCCGTGACTTTCATTTCATATGCCGAGCGTTTGGCGAAGAGCAGGCAATATTATTTACAAAAAGTCTTTGGTATGAGCCAGTAGGCCCTACCGGAAGTCGAACCCGGAACATTCCGCTTGCGAGTCGAACACTCTTACACCAGACCACCGCAAGCAGAAATGAAATGAATCTCTTATATAAAAAGCAACGCCCCCCACTCGTATTAATCGGATAACTACAAGTACACTAAATTTGACCGGGGCGGATCCAGGATTTCAAATTGCAGGGGTGCAAGTCTAGAATATCTTTGCCGCGTGCAGCAATATGTGAAATTTTTTGTTATTTGTTGTGGATTTTTAATCTATTTAAAGAAAAAATGCCCGGTCGGACACATTCTCTAACCGGGATAGATTTTTACGAGTTGATGGAACATCAAAGCAGTTATGTTATACTAAGTTGTTTACTGGGTACACTTTTTAAAATGGCGAAATCGAATCGAATAGTAGTAACGAATATTTACGAAATTATTTAAATGACTTTTTTATATTAAAACTTGTTTAAGGTTATAAACAATCTGAAACACGTTTAAGCCGATCTTCCCATGTTAAGTTTTTCTGATCCACTCCGTTACACGCACAGAAGATGCAACGGTTGAAAACATTAAACTCTGCAGTTGAGATTTGAGCCAAGCCGTTAAAAAAGTTTAACCGTGAAATGTTTTAAAGCAGGTTCAAGAATAAGAATTAAAAAAAAGCAGGCCTATAGTCATCCTCGTTCAGTGAACGCCCAGTTTAAAATGTCTGTCAAACCAGTAGCTAGATGCAAGTTTCATTTTGACCTCTGACATATTTTCTTGAATCGGCCTAGAGTGAATCCTACGAACCGCCACCCGTCAGACCACGAAAAACAACTTCAATGCATTGAGATATGACGGGAGATGTGTACCAGTAAGGCTGTGAATTGACATTTTATTTCCTTACTTAAATTCTCGATGTGTTTTTAAAATAGAGTTCATGGGTGAATGTAATTTTTTGTTTTGAACATCTGAATTTTTTTTAAAGGTACTCTGATAAGACTTATTAAGTGGATAAAATGACATATCTGTCGTTATTACGAGTTTAAAATATAACGTAGATCCGACTTTTTTCTGTCGATACTTGGAAAAAGCTGTAACCAGAACACCCGGGAAATTTAATGTGAATTTGTGTCGCTGAATTGGGAAAAATAGTCGAGACACACCCTGTACATCTAAATGTTATCTCTTTTTCTAAATACATGTACACCCCCCATAAAATTGCATTATATTGTCACGGCCGTCTGATCTGGACAATTTGTTAATATTCGCTGTATTGTCCAGAAACTACAAACCGTGAATAACAAACTTCCCAGACTAGTTTTTCGTCAAATTGAAATAATAAAAACATGTAGGCCTGTTGTGCATTGCGGGGGTGGGGATGAGACCTTATATCGACCCCATTGACACTGTAGACATGTAGATCTACGACGCATGTCGCTATTACGACTGATATAATTATTTCGTTGAAAACATTATCTCGTTAATACGACTTTAACGTTATAGATCTATTTCGTTATAAGCAACATGAGCAATGTCATCTTTTGTCGGTATAGATTTACAGTGTTTTACCGCAAATTCTAAGGAAAACCAGATTTTGTTTTATTGTTTTATTACAGTATGGAATCAATTCAGCTTATCAACAGCCACAAACACTACACTGGTCCTGGTTCGGTAATACTCATTTAAGTAACGAACAACATGAGATAGAGGTCAAGGTCGACATGTTGACAGCCTAAAACAAATTAGGCAATCATGGCATTTTCTCGTTCGTCGTTGTTCTTTGCATTAAGATCGCATTGTCATTCGAAAGCTCTGCGACGTACGTATTATTTATATTCTCCGGAGCCGTTTCACCCCCTCTACAACCGTCAACCGGAATGGAAATCGGCCGACGAAGCCGTGCAAGTTATTCAGTCAGGTAGGCAAAAACTGAACCATGCCCATGGATGCCTTGCAGAACAGTTAAGCTCCTTTATGTTAACGTTAATGTTTTAACTCATGTCAAATTAGAATTAAGATGAATATGTAGATTTGCGTTTCTACAAGCTTATATGAGGACCAGGCATTGCAGAATCTCGATTTTGTTTATATCGAGAATCTGGGTTGTTTTCGTATCGAAACGTGCTCGATTCTTAGTGGTTTCGCTCTGTACCGTTTCGTTCTAGATGGTGTTATAAACGTGACACTGTTATATGGCTGCCATTATTTTATTCTTCATCCAGATCACACAAACGTTTTAACTTGTATATGACAAAACAATAACGTATCAGGGGTGGAACTAAAATCCGGAACATGTATATGTGAAATACATGACATCCCCTTTTCTTTACAAACAGTGGAACTTTAAGATTAAATTATTGTCATTGAAAAAGTCATCTTGAGACTTTATATAAAATGATTAGGAAAACGTTTTCTTTAAAATAAAGTTCTTCAAATATGAGTATTACTGTGTTAGCCTTAACACCATGAGTGAAAACAAATTATCAAATGATTTAAGAAAATGTCTTCTTCACAATGAAGTTCTTCAAATGGAAATATTACTGTGTTAGCCTTAACACAATGAAAACAAATGACGATCAAGTTCCTCGAATACGAATAACACAATTTGCACACAACACATTGATGATCGACATGCACTTTGCATACTTTGCACTTAAACACTGATGATGATCACTAAACACTTTGCACTTGAACACTGATGATGATATATATATATTTTGCACTAATCATCATATCTTTTGGGTGGACGAATAACTCGCCCTGAACGCGTTGTTAGATTTGCCGGATTAGAAGCACTCAGTAAATCTGGTGGAGAATCCGAAAGAGGATCAGGTGTATCGGATATTGGATCATGTGAAGTATTGGTAACCAATCGGCTGTTGTGAAACATATTCCTGTGAATCTTCATTATATTGTTGATTATGATTTGCAAAGTTTGCTGCTGTCGTGCGTATGTCACGACGATTGCGGCGAATACATCTACCTGAAGGTAGTTTAACAATATATGATCGCGGAGATTTATGTTTTTCGGTGACGATGGCGGGTGTCCATTTGTCATTATGACGTGTGACAGTTTTGCTCTCCTTCATAAAGTTCACGCAATTCTGGTCTAGCATGTTTGTCATAATACAGCTTGTGCTGATATTTTCTAGTTTTAATGCGTTCTTCCACATCTTTTGAGTTGTGACACTCCTGTTTTAGTAGTGTAGATGTTGTCGGAATGTCAGTTCGGAGACGTCGACCCAAGAAAAGCTGTGCTGGTGACAATCCTATTTTGTCCCAAAGGCGTATTTCGATAAGCTAGTAGAGCTTTGTAAGGATCAGCAGCTTTCTTTAAGAGATTCTTGATTGTTTGTACTGTACGTTCTGCTTTCCCGTTTGCTTGGGGGAAGTGCGGACTTGACGTAATATTTACGAATCCATATTCTTTTGCAAATTTGCGGAATGCGTCGCAAGCATATTGTGGACCATTGTCGCTTAGAAATTTATCGGGTATTCCATATTTGCCGAATTGGCTCTTTAAGTGTTGAATGGTGTTTGCACTTGATAAATTTTCAAGTTTGGCTACTTCTGGCCAACTAGAATAATGGTCAACAGTAACAAGGTAAGTATGACCTTGAAATTCCATTAAGTCGGATGATATGATAGACCATGGGCGGTCTGGGGTTTCAGTTTCAACTAGAGGTTCTTTTGAATTTTTGTTTGCATGCAATGCACAAGTAGCACACTTGCTGATAAGTTCCTCTATTGCAGTACTCATACCTGGCCAGAATAAGCTCTCGCGTGCTCTGTTTTTGCATTTTACCACTCCTAAGTGGGAATTGTGTATACGTTCAAGCATTTCATTTCTCATGCTTTGTGGGACTATTACTTTGTGCCCTTTGTACATAAGTCCATCGATGGCACATATTTCATCACGATAAGGCCAGTATTGACGCACTGAGATAGGTACTTTGTGTTTGACGTCAGGCCATCCTGATTTCACGATGCCTTGAAGAATTTGAAGATTTTGGTCTTCGAGCGTTGCTATTTGAAAATTTTCATACTGCTCTGGACTTATTGGTAAGTACGATAATTGGTTAACAGCTAAGTCAGGTACTAGCTTTTCTGTTGTTTCATTGAGGTAAGCTCGGCTTAGTGTGTCAGCTAGAAACATATATTTTCCAGGTTTGTATTGAATATCCAAGTCATATTGCTGAAGAGTGAGCATAATAGACTGTAGTCTAGATGGTGCTTTATACAGTGATTTACGGTGTATAGCCTGTAATGGCTTGTGGTCACTTTCCACTATCACGTGTCTACCAAATATATATTGGTGGAATTTATTGCAACCAAATGATATCGCTAGTGTTTCTTTCTCAATTTGGGCATAGCCCTGTTGCGCCTTGGTCAATGCGCGTGATGCATACGCTACAGGTTGTCCATCTTGCACAAGAGCTGCTCCAAGACCTTTAGAGCTTGCGTCAACGGTAAGTATTAGTTCCTTAGATGGATCAAAATATCGGAGTACAGGTGCGTTAGTAACTAGCTTTTTCAAAGTGGTAAAGCTTTCTTCCTGCTCCTTGTCCAATGCCATATGACATCTTTCTCCAAGAGTGATCTCAAAGGTGCTGTGGCCTTAGACAGGTTTGGTATGAACTTTCCAAGATATTGTATGAATCCCATGAATGTGTGTAGTTCACTAACATTTTGTGGACAGGGCATTTCCTGTACTGCTCTAATTTTCTCATAGTCTGGTTTGACACCTTGGGCAGTGAGAACATGTCCTACATATGATATATGATCTTTGCGAAATTCGCATTTATCTGCACTTAGTTTGAGATTATTTTCACGTATCCGTTTCATGACGGCATCGAGTCGTTCATCATGTTCTTTCATGTCTTTGCCCCCAAATTACTAAGTCATCTATTATGGCTTCACATCCAGGTAAGTCTTGAACCATGTCAGACATTATTCGTTGATATACCTCACTGGCAGATTTGATACCAAATGGCAATCGTGTAAAACGATAACGACCGAAAGGTGAGTTAAAAGTACATAGCTTTGAGCTTTCGTCGTCAAGACCTATTTGCCAAAACCCAGAAGTCGCATCTAGTTTTGAGAAGATTTTAGCTTCCGGAATATTTTGTATGATATCTTCAATTGTCTTTAGAGGATAATGCTCACGTAGGATTGCTCGATTTAGGTCTTTTGGATCTATACAAATGCGAAGTTTTCCATTAGGTTTTAAAACTGTTACCATGGGATTTACCCATGAGGTTGGTTCCTCCTGTTTTACTAAGACACCTAACTGAGTCATACGGTCAAGCTCAAGTTTAATCTTGTCACGCAAAGCAATTGGAGTACGTCTTGGCGGATGTATAACAGGTGTTATAGATTCATCAATCCTGATTCTATGTTTGGTTGGTAATAATCCGAGACCTTCAAAATTTTCTGAAAATTTTGTGTGAATGTCAGTAGGTATGTTGACATGTGACTTGTCAGATATAGGTTTGTCAACCTTGTATAGTCGTGTAATAAGACTCATGCTTGCACATGACTTGGCACCTAAGACAGGTTCTGCCTCTAAATCGATAACTGCAAATGTAGTTTTGTGTATTTTACCTTTGTGAATACAGTCAAGTGTGACTTCACCTACAGGTTTAATTTTGTGACCCGAGTACGACTTTAACCTGGTTTGCGATGTTTTGATTCTCTCATTTGTATTCAATCTGTGGTAAGTACTCAATGGTAAAACATTACATTTCGCTCCTGTATCAAGCTGAAAAGTTATCTGTTTGCCTTCTATTTCTATAGTTTCAGACCACTGATCATCACTGAGATTGTTAATCGTATCAATAGACCCCATGAAAAAAGTTGAACCTGACTCTCCCGAGTCATTATCACTGCATGACTCATCATGTACTGTGTTGATATTGTGGCTGTGAGTGTGACATAACTTTTGAAAATGGTTCATTTTGCCACATTTGTGACATTGTTTCCCATTGGCTGGACATTTTAAATGTTCATGTTTCCTACCACACCTACCACAATTAGCTCTAGGTTTAGGTCTGCTATGCTGATAATGTGTTTGTTTACTACTACTAGATCTGTAATCTTTATCTGACCTCTTTTTCCTATATGAATTGTTATTAGGCCTACCTTTCTCTCTTGTTTTAGGTATTATTGCGTGGACGGATGAGTCCTCATGATCACCTGACATAGATTTTGCCTGGGTTGATGCCATCTCATATAAATGAGCTATCTCTATAGATTTCTCTAGTGTGAGAGCTCCGACCCTTGGTTTATGAGCTTTTCACGAATCTTGGTACTTTTGACACCTATTACTATACGGTCTCTAACCATTTTATTGCATTCATCTACTGGATAATTACAGTCTTTTACAAGCATTTTCAGCTCTGTTACAAATTGATCAAATGATTCCGTGTCTTGTTGAGCACGTGTTTGAAATCTATACCTGTTGAAAATTTCATTGCTACGTGGCTTCACATAATTCTCGTACCGCTTGAAATAATTTGCTAATTTCTTTTTATCGTCAGCAGAGAAGTCTGTCCATGTTGAATAAATGTTCCTACCTTTTTCTCCAACCCAAATCATGAGATACGAGCATTTTTCTTCTTCGTTCTTTGATTTTAGCGGCCCTGAGAATACAAATTCAACGTGTTGTTTAAACGTTTTCCACGACGTTTCTAGGTCGCTGGCTTCCCAATTCATTGTCGGCATTGCACCGTATAAACCCTCCATTGTCATTTTTAAAGACGTTTACAGTTTAGTTGGTTTTTTTACGGCCCTCTTCTGACACCATGTTATAAACGTGACACTGTTATATGGCTGCCATTATTTTATTCTACATCCAGATCACACAAACGTTTTAACTTGTATATGACAAAACAATAACGTATCAGGGGTGGAACTAAAATCCGGAACATGTATATGTGAAATACATGACAGATGGTTTCGCATCGATTTTGAAAACTTTAACCAATTATTAGAACCAAGTATTTTGACTTAATTTGATGAGAGGGATTGAGAATGTGACAATCGATACATGGTAAAAATATAAGTATTTTCCAAAGATCCACACAATTTCTCAATTTTAAACGAATTGTAATTGACAATCTATTAAATCATTTAAATATTATTTTTAAAATATATCATTATATATAACATGTGATTAACAGGTGTCATCAAATCAATTACCATACATGATCATGAAACTGAGGCCAGTCGTAAGGTGGCCCAATGGAATTTTTTGGGGCCACTAGATTATGAAATGGACAGTTATTGGTGGGCCAAAACAAAATCTGGTCAAATGTCATCAAATGATTTTACTTGTCATTAAAGGTCAACGGACCGGCTTCGGTAACAATTGGCAAATCTCTGAGCACTTGGAGTGTGATGTAAGTGTGGTGGTGCTTGCTATTCTTATCGGTATCAAAATAATAATACAGACTTATGTATGTGAAATGCGTAATTGTTTACAGAGTAGCTGATGTTAAAAAGACGTGTTTATTCCTTTCAATAATATTCAAGTTTCTTTTGTTTGATTGTTTATTTATTGTTTTTAATGTCCCACTCAAAAATATTTCACTGATATGGAGATGTCACCAAATGCCACTGAAGGGCTTCAAATTTTGGCCTATGATCGGCACTTATGGCCATTGAGCAGTGAGGGTTCTTTAACGTGCCGACACCTACTGTGACATGGGACCTCCAGTTTTTACTGTCTCATCCGAAAGACGGGAAACCAACCTGCTGCCGGCGGGACTCGAACTCACGACCTCACGATCCAGAGTTGAGCGCCAGGCTGGCTCCTTATGTTTGATAAGTGACAAAAGATAAATGCATTATTATATTGTCTTCAAAACACTCTAGGCACATAGAGAATTTCCTAAGTTGCCGTTTGCCATGAATTATTTTGCCACTTATTATTTAGCATGATATCCTTTCTAGACTTAAATGTGATCTTTTAAGGACCGTCTCCTACCTGTACATGTAACTCCGTTTCACAGTAAGTCACCTGTCAATCACCGTATCAATTCAATTAGCTTTAGTATGTACACTCTGTGGGACACCTGTCTGTTTAGTCAAGTGAGAAAACACAGCAATCGTGTATGTCCATTTCATCTACTATTTTGGTGTTTTGATAATGATTTTAGCAGCGATATATAAAACTAAAATGTGGTCTTTTTTCAAAACTCCTGGTAATTATACATGTTAGATGTACAATTTAAAACCAGGGACAGGTAAAATTGAATTTTTAAAGTTTTGCTTCAGAAATAAAACTAAAATAAGATATTAATTTGAGAAAAAAAAAGTTTCAAATAGACAAAGTTTTGAAGATGTGTGATGTAAATGGCACATTTCACCAGTATTGCTTGGATTGGGCTTCAAAAAAAGAAAATAAATTTTCAAAATATTTTCTCGATATCAATTTTAATAAATAAAATTAATAATTCTGAATTTCATTATAATTTTGAGTCATTATTATTTTACGCGATCTATTTTATCATTGACATAAGTTACGCACTTGTAGTATAATGACTGAGGTAAACACACGTGGATGTACTTTGTAATATTTCGTAAAACCAGTGACGCTCCAGGTAAAACTAACAAACAAACAAAAAAAATAAAATAAAAAATAAATAAAATGAAATAAAAAAATCATGAATTTTTTTTCAGAAATGAGACTAAAGTAAAGTAGAACTAATTACAAAAACTGTATACAAAATGTAATTTTATTCAAATACACAGAGTTTGTAATGTCGAAAAATGAACTTTAAATGTGAACGAAAACATACCACTTGTATCAGTGATTATATATCGCTTCTTGTCTTAAATGGATGTTTCTATTTGTAAAATAAATTCAATTTCATAGATTTATGTGTAAGGTTAATGGTATGCAAACTGATAATCAAAGAAATATACCATACATGTGTTATGTGCACATTAAAGTTAACTTCATTTGAACATTTAAAACTATTGCTTTTAATTTATTTTTGTTGTTTTATAATAGATCTAAATCTTATATTTCATTTGGAAAATTTTAAGTTTTGGATGACAAATTCCTGTTGAGAGATTATATTTTTCTGTCTTAGGGCTATAACATATACGTTTGTCCATACACAAAAATATATATACACAGACAACATATCAATGGGGTTATATTTTACTACCCGTAGCACCAGAGTTCACTTCAAAGAACATACAGCGGTGGCCGGAAGATCCCGACTGAGCCGTCCTGTAGATCTTCTCACAAATAACTTGATCAGGGAGGTGTGAAAACTGATTACACGATACTTGATTTTAGGTATAAATCTACTTTAGGCTAAATGACTGTTAAGTCACATAGAAAATAGCGGTAGCCTGTAGATCCAGAGATATATGTTAGGCTTTATATATTGCTAATAGCTCTAAAATCAAACTAATAACTGGGTAGAAAATAAATAATTCAGCTAATTAAGAATGATATTCTAGAAAAGAAGGATGAAATATACAGTAAATCTAGGCCTTTAATCTTACAATATCAAGCCTTGCACCAGACTAGCTATATATACAGTTTTTATCATAATACTGCTGATCACTTCCTTTTTAGCAGACCTAGCGGAGTATTTGGTAAAGGGAAACTACTCTTTCTAACCTAACATTTTGTTACCTTTTCCACCTGGTATGCATAAACGATGAGGTAAAAAAAAATTCTTTGTACATAATACTTAGGTTTTTTGTATATCTAACCAAAAATGTTATAAAATCAACATCAAAATTTTGTTTCTGTTGACCTTTAAACCAATTAACATGTCATCAAACCAATTAATATGCATCACCAAACCAACTAACATACATCTGCAAACCAACCCCCAAAACCAACAAAAAACCCAAAACACAGCTAATGATTTAGCTTTTGATTATTATAAGTTATGTTTCACAACAGTCTGAGTGTATGTTATTGGTATCTTCATATATTTGAGTAGCTCAAGTACGTAAGCAGTTAAATTTCTGTATGGAGTGGCAATATTGCAAAACTTCAATATTTTCTTGATATTGTCGTCCAATTTCAGTATTGTGATATATTGCCATGACAAAGTATGATATTAACTAGAGACATATATATGACACACACACGTTATTTAATTTAGATCACCATTCTTTACATTACTGTAAATCCAGAACATTTTGTGGGACTGTATTTTCGAGAAACACTGGTTCTGAATTAATTCATGGGATGATATTTTCGTGATTTCAATTGCCCATGCTAAAGTCAAGCCCAAGAACATTGCACTATGGCTATCAATTCAGTATCCGGTTAAAAAGTTAAGCATGAATTGTATTTTTGTGAGCAAGAGCTCTTACCAAATTGCACATAAATAAAATTCTCATGAATAAATCCTGATTTATGTTTTCAGGTTGCAGAGTTTATGTTCATGGAGCTGCAGCTACCCCAGTCTCTCTGGTGGAAGCCATGTGTGCTCATGGTCAGAAGGCAGGGCTGAACGATGTGGAGGTGATGCACATCCACACAGAGGGTGCAGGATTATACAATAAGCCAGAATTTGAAGGTTCTGTTAAAGATATGCACAAATAATTTGTTTAATTTGAAATGAAAATCCTGAAAATCAAGTCTTGATATTTTAGTGTTAATATGATATGAGTAAAATGACAAAGTAATACCAACATGTTCAAATCTTGTAAAAATTTGTAATAACGAGAAACATATACTGTATCCTCAGCAAATTTTGTGGGGTTAAAATTTTGTTATTTTAGAAAGAAATCATTCATTTACATTAAATTTAAATAGAAAATCTCTATGTAAAGGAACTTTCACTATTACTTGAAAAAAATTATTTAAAATTTCGTCATTGTTCAAATTTCATTGATGAATCTTAATAATGAAATAATTGAAATTAAAACCACAACTAAATCTTCTGATTCTACAATGCATTTAGTTTTTAAAAGAATAATATCTTAGAATTGAAAATTTATTATTTAGATGCATAAGCTGGATTGATATGAAAATTGGTGCATATGACACTAAAGAAAACAAACTTGAATGTTTAATGATAAATGTAGATGTTACTTGGCATGACATGTATCAAGGTCATATATCAAAGTTTAAGGTCATTGTGGCAGTCTGTCATTTTTCTTTTGAGCATATATTTCACATCATGAAAGAGATTATTCTCAAACATCATCCAGGGAAGAGAATTTTCTTATTTCTTCTTTTTAAAAATTTTGCTGCAATGATAAATTTTTATTTTCCCCATTCAACTCATACAAATACCATTATGGAATCATATATTCCTGAACTTCATACACTAGTTGTTCTCAATATGGCGGTGTGCCATGACCTTGACGAAAGGTCAGACTTCAACACACTTTGGTATTGTGTTGTAAATCAAGACTTGATTAGATAACTTAAATAGAATAAATGAACCATTTAAAAAGTTAAAAGTTCTTGAAAGTCCTTACTCTTCATATATGGTAACACATACCAACATTTCCATCACCAAGAAACCCCATCACAATTAAATCATGATGGGTGTATTATGTATCATTTACGGTACTCCTTTTTACTTTTATCAATATCATTTTATATGATTGTATAATTATATTACTTCTTGCAGGAATATTCCGATCAAACTCGTTATTTCTTGCTGCTAATGCCAGGAAAGCTGTACAAGATGGTCGTGCTGATGTCACTCCGATATTTCTAAGTGAAATTCCTCTGCTATTCAGGCGCCGAGTGATTGACATTGATGTGGCATTGGTGTCAGTAACTCCGCCAGACAAACATGGCTTCTGCTCATTAGGAACGAGTGTTGACTGCACAAGATCTGCGATACAAAATGCCAAATATATCATAGGTGAGTTCTGATACCATTGATTGTATTACTGTATAAAGTTTCGCCCCTGGTTATTTCAACCAATTTACGATGGAAAATATATTCACCTTGTCTTGAATTCGCCTTAATTCACTTTATTTCATGGATAGCATGTATGTTTGTGCTTCAACTGTTTAGCTGGAGAATTCTGCTTTCATTTTAAATTTGCTCTCTCATCAATGGGCGAAAAAGTCGAAAATTAAACGGGAGCAAAAATTTCCAGGTATGCAGTATGTTGCCGGAAATTAAAATAAGAACATTAAAAATTATGCAAATTCTGTTGATTTTCACCTTTGAAATATCCATTAATCTACATCAATTTTACAAACATTGTTTGTTGCATTCTCTTATGAATTTAGAAATAAAAATACAGTAATGTGTAGTGTACTCAACTCTTTTGATGGAACTCTTTAGTGTCTTTTCTTGTGTCTAATTAACAGCTCAGGTGAACAGTGAGTTTCCCCGAACATTCGGTGATGGAGTAATTCATGAATCTCATATTGATGCCATGGTGAAGTGTGATTCAGAGATGCCAGAATTGAAACGTGGACCTTTGTCCCGAGAAGAACTAGCAATAGGCAAACTTATTGCTGAAAACTTGGTAAAAGATGGAGCAACTCTTCAAATGGGTAAGAAAATTACAAATTATCTAATTATAATGGAATGGTGTAATGAATTTATTTATAGAATTTCAGTAATATTGTTTGCCTTTGATACTCTCCGAAATTAGACTATTTTCCCTAGTGAAAATTTCCCAATTTGTTGGAAAAAAATGGTTTGAAATGATCTCAATTAAGATGTACAATTTTCTGAATCAATGATGGTCTTGGTAGAAAAAGGACGGGGAACTTTGAAATATTATTTTTTGATATCATGAAAGACCTCTTAGACTCAGGCATGTACTCAGTTTTCATTCAGATTATATCAATGATATAAACTTCAAATTGAAGTTCTTGTACAATTCATTCATTATCCCAAATTTTCCAATTTAAATCAATATAAGCTGTCACGGTGATTATTTTTGTCCCCTGACAAATAGTCCGGAATATGAATATTAAATAAAATAGGCATGTAAATTTTTTTACCTACAACAGCTCATATCACTTTAAAAAGAAAATGCATATTTCCCCCAAAAATGGATGGAGGTAATTTTGGAAAATGGCCAACAAAATAACCAAAATTTACAATGTACAGGTCTCAAAGGTGAAAAGTGAGATAGTGTAGTGAAACCTGTCTTGTGAGAGCATTCTCAGGAGACTTGACCTGTCTTGTAAGACTACTCTTTGGAGACACCACATGTCTTAAGAGACCACTCTTAAAAGATATCATCTGCCTTGAGAAATCACTCTCAGGAGACACTTGTCTTATGAGACAATTCTCAGGAAACACCACTTGTCTTGAAAGACCACTTTCATGTGACACAATCTGTCTTAAGATATGATTCTCAGGAGACACCATATGTCTTGTGATATGATTCTCAGGAGACACCATCTTTCTTGTGATATGATTCTCAGGAGACACCATCGGTCTTGTGAGACCACTCAGGAGACACCATCTGTCTTGTTAGACCATTTTCAGGAGACACCATCTGTCTTGTGAGACCACTCAGGAGACACCACCTGTTTTGTGAGACCACTCAGGAGACACCATCTGTCTTGTGAGACCACTCTCAGGAGACACCATCTGTCTTGTGAGACCACTCAGGAGACACCACCTGTTTTGTGAGACCACTCAGGAGACACCATCTGTCTTGTGAGACCACTCTCAGGAGACACCATCTGTCTTGTGAGACCACTCAGGAGACACCACCTGTTTTGTGAGACCACTCAGGAGACACCATCTGTCTTGTGAGACCACTCTCAGGAGACACCATCTGTCTTGTGAGATCATTCTCAGGAGACACCACCTGTTTTGTGAGACCACTCAGGAGACACCATCTGTCTTGTGAGACCACTCTCAGGAGACACCATCTGTCTTGTGAGATCATTCTCAGGAGACACCACCTGTTTTGTGAGACCACTCAGGAGACACCACCTGTTTTGTGAGACCACTCAGGAGACACCATCGGTCTTGTGAGACCACTCAGGAGACACCATCTGTCTTGTTAGACCATTCTCAGGAGACACCATCTGTCTTGTGAGACCACTCAGGAGACACCACCTGTTTTGTGAGACCACTCAGGAGACACCATCTGTCTTGTGAGACCACTCTCAGGAGACACCATCTGTCTTGTGAGATCATTCTCAGGAGACACCACCTGTTTTGTGAGACCATTCAGGAGACACCACCTGTTTTGTGAGACCACTCAGGAGACACCATCTGTCTTGTGAGACCACTCTCAGGAGACACCATCTGTCTTGTGAGATCATTCTCAGGAGACACCACTTGTTTTGTGAGACCACTGTCAGGAGACACAACCTGTCTTGAGAAACTACTTTATTGAGACACCACCTGTTTCATGAGAACACTTTCAGGCTTTAACTGTGTTTTCCAAAAAATAATTATTTAGACGTTTTCTGTTTTTACTACTTGTATAAATAAGAGCTATACACAGGCCAAAACACCCTTATATTCCTATATATTTTGTGAAAATAATAATTTATTTAGATGTAATTTGCTTGAACTATAATTGAGGTCACAATTTTAACCTACCAAGGTAAATATATGTATGTCTATGAATACAAGACACATATAGAGGACATACAAGACACATAAGGGACATACAAGGCACACATAAGGGACATACAAAGCACACATAAAGGACATACAAAGCACACATAAAGGACATACAAGGCACATATAAAGGACATACAAGGCACATATAAGGGACATACAAGGTACATATAAGGGACATACCAGGCACACATAAGGGACATACAAGGCACATATAAGGGACATACAAGGCACATATAAGGGACATACAAGGCACACATAAGGGACATACAAAGCACACATAAAGGACATACAAGGCACACATAAGGGACATACAAGGCACATATAAGGGACATACAAGGCACATATAAAGGACATACAAGGCACATATAAGGGATATACAAGGCACATATAAGGAACATACATGGCACATATAAGGGGCATACAAGGCACATATAAGGAACATACAAGGCACATATAAGGGACATACAAGGCACATATAAGGGACATACAAGGCACATATAAGGAACATACAAGGCACATACAAGCAACATAGGGGCACATATAAGGGACATACAAGGCACAAATATGGGACATACAAAGTACACATAAAGGACATACAAGGCACATATAAGGGACATATAAGGGACATACAAGGCACATTTAAGGGACATACAAGGCACATATAAGGGACATACAAGGCACATGTAAGGGATATACAAGGCACATATAAGGAACATACAAGGCACATACAAGGGACATACAAGGCACATATAAGGGACATACAAGGCACATATAAGGGACATACAAGGCACATATAAGGAACATACAAGGCACATACAAGGCACATATAAGGGACATACAAGGCACAAATAAGGGACATACAAAGCACACATAAAGGACATACAAGGCACATATAAGGGACATACAAGGCACATATAAGGGACATACAAGGCACAAATAAGGGACATACAAAGCACACATAAAGGACATACAAGGCACATATAAGGGACATATAAGGCACATATAAGGGACATACAAGGCACATATAAGGGACATACAAGGCACAAATAAGGGACATACAAAGCACACAAAGGACATACAAGGCACATATAAGGGACATATAAGGCACATATAAGGGACATACAAGGCACACATAAGGGACATACAAGGCACATATAAGGAACATACAAGGCACATACAAGGGACATATAAGGCACCTATAAGGGACATACAAGGCACATAAAAGGGACATACAAGGCACAATTAAGGAACATACAAGGCACATACAAGGGACATGCAAGGCACAAATAAGGGACATACAAAGCACACATAAAGGACATACAAGGCACAAATAAGGGACATACAAAGCACACATAAAGGACATACAAGGCACATATAAGGGACATACAAGGCAAATATAAGGGACATACAAGACACACATAAGGGACATACAAGGGACATATATGTTCAAACTTAAAATTTGCATATTTGACTTGTAAGTGTACCTAATTTACATCTAAAATTTATACGTGTACAAAGGACTTATAAGTGTGTGACTTATAAGTCCCTTGTATATGTCACTTACAAGTGAGTTCTGTAAGGGACAAATTCAGATTAAAATTCCCAGCTGTGCCAGTAATGGAAATTTTCCCCAAATTTAGGCCTGGTTACCTAACTACCTCATTGTACTGCTAAATGTACTTTCTGAATTAAAATAAAGAATTTAAATAAATCACTATTTTTAGTTCCCTACCGATGTAATCAGGGGGACTATAGGTTTTGTCTCTGGCAGTCCGTCTGTCCGTGTGTCTGAAACCTTTGGTTAAAGTTTCCAATGGTTCACCATTCATTTGATAATAGTATTAGGACGCTGATACTTTGCAAAGAGGTTCTTTAGGGGTCGGGTATTAATGTTGGAGAGTAAAACTGGAAATACATATTAATTATTTTGTTCTTTTGACATGTTTTTGACTTCACTATTTTGAACCAAATCTGCAGGTTAAGGTTTTGGTTAAAGTTTTTCATTGGTTCACAATTCATTTAATAATAGTACTAGGACAGTAATACTTTGCATATAGATTCTTTAATGGTGGAACATTACTGTTGGAGAGTAAAACTAGAAATATTATATTTCAATTATTTTCTGTTTTTTTGACATGTTTCGGACATGGTAATGACTTGAAATATCTGACACTGTTTCACAATATGATGGACTTTCATATATTTCATGGGGTTTTTGTCATTTGAATTTGGACATTGTTGACCATCAAACCCATTAGTATTACACAAAACCTAAAAATTTCTTTTACCATCACCTATCAAGCTAAGTTGGTGTTAAGATAGGGGGATGGTAGGGGACATTTATTGCTGTGTAATCATTCACTATCTTATTGCAAATTTTTTTTCGTTTATATTAAAAGATATTGATCTTCTGAAGGTATTGGTTCAATCCCTGATGCTGTTTTGTCACAACTTGGAAATCACAGAAAATTAGGCATCCACTCTGAAATGTTTAGTGATGGAGTTGTAGAATTGGTG
Organism: Atrina japonica; assembly: GCA_030159075.1. NCBI lineage: Eukaryota > Metazoa > Mollusca > Bivalvia > Pterioida > Pinnidae > Atrina > Atrina japonica. Next base: position 54,217 of record BROG01000291.1, on the reverse strand, counting down.
GAAAAAGGAAATATAACCAACTCAGAAAAATCCATACTTACAGGACGTCTCGTGAGCAGCTTCGCCATCGGAACAAAAACATTATACAAGTTTATGCATGATAATCCATCTGTAGGTAAGACTATTTTGTTGTTGAATACTATTTTACACCACATTTAATAATATTTGGTTGTATGGTGATAGCCAGTTTTACATGGTGGAAGACAGATCATAGTTACCCAGGAATAGATCACCAGTCTTCTTCAATTAAACTGGTTAAGGACTATATATGATAGAGATGCCTATATACCCACCAATTAAATGAAAATAAAGTATTTCTTGTAAAGTACATGGTTGTACACATTATGAAGTTTAAGATTAGCACTTTACATACACACTGAAAACAAAAGTTTCCTTGTCAGGAAAGTGTCTTAAAATCGACATAAAAATATGTATATTTTCAATATTTTATCTATTTCATTCTGTTTTTGAGCCTTTGGGGGTAAAATGAAGTATGAGCACAGCCTTTGACAAGAAAGATATTCCACACTCTGTTGTATATGTTCATTAACTATTTTGTGTACAAAGGAAAATTTTGTCCAAAGCTGCGTTCAATATAAACAAACAACTTTTCATATGAACAACACGTCCATGGATTACGTCGTTGCTAAGGAGATTCTACTTCTGGTTGTTTTGACGGTCTACAGATGGTATTCATCTATTTTCATTGAGGACCATACATAACAGAAACATACTATACTTGACAAACCAAGAAACCCCACTGCTGTTGCATAAGCTATAAATAGCTACAGTGGGTTGTTTCTTCTCTATTTATTTATCGCTGGTTCCATATTACTGTGGCATTCACATTCTTAATACCAACTGGAAAATACTGAGTACTGTAAGCAAAGTGCTAGGCTACAATGCTTTGTTTTTCTTTTATTCTTGGAATTCTCTGTCGTTAGATCTGCTTGACAACTTTTCACTAAAAATAAATAGAATCTATGGTAAAATTGCTTCCTTGAGAGATCGAATAGGCCTAACTTTGTTTGGGTTACGCATTGCCAACTGGTAACTCGTATACTATTTTAGACCCTTGGATCAGTGTTTTTTATCCATCTTAGATCTACAATATGATGAAATGACTACTACATGTACATGTAGGTCAGTTTACAGTTAGCCTGATCTGGTTGCTTGGTCCTTATGCATTTCTTTACCCGAGCACCGAATACAGGCCTACAGCACAGAATCTATTTTTAGAATGTTACCTCTGAACTCAGGCATCACCGAGTGTATATGTAGAATTTTTAAAGTAAATAATATGACTGTTTAAGAAATAGGAGTATAGATCTATGAGTTAAATCTATAGTACATTTTTAAGTTTTCCAAAGTAAGCCCTACGAGTACAAAATGTAAGGATATACAACTAGCGACTGCATTCTCTTCTTGGGTCTTAAATCAGACTGTTTAACATTTTACACTTGTCTTACATATAAGTTATTGTGGTGTAATGGTTAGCACATCAGATTATGAACTCAAGGGTCTGGGTTCGAATCTGCTCATAGTACATTTTTTTTCTTTTTATACTATATTTTTTAAAGGAATACATTTTATATATACATATATTTTTCACCAGATAAATTTAATCTGTAAAACTTCATTTTCTTGAAATAATTTTTCACCAGACTTAAAAGTTCATAAAGTCAATGGAGTTGCATTGACTTAACATGACCTTGAAATGACCTTTGGGGTCAAGAGAGCAAGTCATACTACATAGATCTCAACTTTAGACGATATGTAGAACCTGTTATGACCATCCACCATTTGGGGTCATCAGACTGCACAAGATTGTTATTGTGGATGGTTTCAATGATTTTCAATGATTTTGTGTAGTCTAATAATGTGGATATAGACAAAACTGCACACATGTTTCTATCTGTATCATCAGACTACACAAGATTGTTATTATGCATGGTTTCAATGATTTTGTGTAGTCTAATAATGTGGATATAGACAAAACTGCACACATGTTTCTATCTGTATCGTCAGACTACACAAGATTGTTATTGTGTATGGTTTCAATGATTTTGTGTAGTCTAATAATGTGGATATAGACAAAACTGCACACATTTTTCTATCTGTATCGTTAGACTGCACAAGATAATTTAAGTGCAGTCTGATTAAGTGCGGTCTGATGATATGGATAGAAACATTTGAGTGGTTTTGTATTTATTACATGGCCCTCTTCATTTAATTGTTTAGACAGATTTAAAATTAATTCCTCTATAAACAACATCATCAAATATATTATATGTCTGGTTATTCAAAACTATATATAATGTACCTGTAAAATAGGCATAATAATGTATATATATAATGTACCTGTAAAACAGGCATATAAATATATATATAATGTACCTGTAAAACAGGCATAATAATATATATATAATGTACCTGTAAAACAGGCATAATAATATATATATAATGTACCTGTAAATCAGGCATATTAATATATATATATAATGTACCTGTAAAACAGGCCTAATAATATATATATAATGTACCAGTAAATCAGGCATATTAATATATATATAATGTACCTGTAAAACAGGCATAATAATATATATATAATGTACCTGTAAAACAGGCATATTAGTATATATATAATGTACCTGTAAAACAGGCATAATAATATATATATAATGTACCTGTAAAACAGGCATAATAATATATATATATAATGTTCCTGTAAAACAGGCATAATAATATATATATAATGTACCTGTAAAACAGGCATAATAATATATATATAATGTACCTGTAAAACAGGCATAATAATATATATATAATGTACCTGTAAAACAGGCATAATAATATATATATAATGTACCTGTAAAACAGGCATATTAGTATATATATAATGTACCTGTAAAACAGGCATAATAATATATATATAATGTACCTGTAAAACAGGCATAATAATATATATAATGTACCTGTAAAACAGGCATAATAATATATATATATAATGTACCTGTAAAACAGGCATAATAATATATATATAATGTACCTGTAAATCAGGCATATTAATATATATATATAATGTACCTGTAAAACAGGCATAATAATGTATATATAATGTACCTGTAAAACAGGCATAATAATATATATATAATGTACCTGTAAAACAGGCATAATAATATATATATAATGTACCTGTAAAACAGGCATATTAATATATATATATAATGTACCTGTAAAACGGGCCTAATAATATATATATAATGTACCTGTAAATCAGGCATATTAATATATATATAATGTACCTGTAAAACAGGCATAATAATATATATATAATGTACCTGTAAAACAGGCATATTAATATATATATAATGTACCTGTAAAACAGGCATAATAATATATATATAATGTACCTGTAAAACAGGCATAATAATATATATATAATGTACCTGTAAAACGGGCATAATAATATATATATATAATGTTCCTGTAAAACAGGCATAATAATATATATATAATGTACCTGTAAAACAGGCATAATAATATATATATATAATGTTCCTGTAAAACAGGCATAATAATATATATATAATGTACCTGTAAAACAGGCATAATAATATATATATAATGTACCTGTAAAACGGGCCTAATAATATATATATATAATGTTCCTGTAAAACAGGCATAATAATATATATATAATGTACCTGTAAATTGGGCATAATACAATTTTTGAACCTAAAATGCATAAACCATGCAAATTTGCAGTTTTGAGAGAGTAAACAGTGTCTTTGTCATGTCAGTATCAGATGTAGGTTTGCAAATGGTAGACACAGGTCATTTGAATAGAAATAAAAGTGATACACATGTGATGACTCCTATTTCATTTCTGCTTTGGAAACAGACTGAGTTTGGCATGAAATTTAACACCCTTGAATATCTTCTTTTCAGAAAATGCGAAATTTTATCCTCTTGAAATTTAACAATTACTGTAAATCTGAAAATGATCATGTGACTTTATTTTGGCGATACACAAGTTCTAGATTTATTTGCGAGATAATATTTTCATGATTTCCTATGCCCATCTCATCATACTATTATCATACTACTTTGTTACAAATAATTTTATTTTCATGAGCATGAGATCTCGCAAAATTACATGTAAATAAAATTCTCACAAGTAAAACCAGATATACAGTATACAGTATTACTATTGTACACATAAGTTTAAACATATATCCATCTCGGATAATTAGAAATGTTTTGTATCTGTAGAAATGAGAGATGTGGCGTTTACAAACAACACAGCAGTGATATGTCAAAACCCCAAAATGACGGCCATCAACTCTTGTATAGAGGTAGATCTGACAGGTCAAGTGTGCGCAGACTCCATAGGTGAAAGAATATACTCCGGATTTGGAGGTCAAATAGACTTTATAAGAGGAGCAGCTTTGGGGTTGGATGGAGAGGGAAAACCAATCATAGCTATGCCCTCCACAACGAAGAAAGGACAAACCAAAATTGTGTCGGAATTGAAACCAGGTATGTTCAAGAGTACAGTAAAACCCCTGTATAATCCCCCTCATTCATTTGCCACCTCGCTTTATGCCACAATTTTTTAAAACTTTCCAATTTTTCCCATGATTTTAATTCATTTAAGATTTTGGGCTGAACAAATGGTTGCAGTATAACGAGGTTTTACTGTAGTCCATTAATATTTAAATATTCCTTGTTCAAGTTATATAGGCCAAATATAGTGGAATTTCGGTATGTTCAAATTAGATGATTCAAAATTTTGTCAAAGTTCAATTCTGGTCCTGATTTTTACGGAAAGAAAAATATATTAATCAAAAGTTTGGTTATCTCAAAGCCCAAATATTTGGAACTAATAGCTGATGGTGGTCCTGTGAATTTTTAGGTAACAAGAGTCAACTGTTTCAAATCTAAGTGTTGCTTCTAGGTGTTTGGTAAGTAAAGTTGAACTTGTCTTAAGACCACCATCTTGTGAAACTGTCTCACAAGACAGTTAAACTGTATGAGTACCATATTTTATAGCCTATAAGTCAATTTGGTGGATAGGTCAAATGGTCAATTTTGGGGTAGAAATTCAAATTTAAACATATTGGCAGATTGGTCAAAGTGGAAGATCGGTAGATGTCTGCAGATATGAAAATAGGGATTGCTAAACACAATGATACATTGTTTATGCATAATAACTGGCACTAAACCGATAGACCAAAGGTAATCTGTTACAGCTATTTCTCAGAAAGGACTGATGGGATCTCATTGAAATTTGACATCAAGCTTCCCCTTAAGATCTAGTTGTGCATATTGCATTTTCAGAGAGATTGGTATTCAATATGGAAGACAGGCGGTCATCTTGAATTTTGATGATGGGAATTTTGTTATTGCTATTTCACAAAGGGCTCAAGGGATCTCCTTGAAGTTTGACATGAAAGTTCCCCATGAAGTCTAGTTGTGCATATGACATTTTCAGAGAGATTGGATTCCAACATGACTGACAGGTGGCCATCTTGGATTTTGACAATGGAATTATGTTACCCATATATCTCAGGAGGTACTGAAGGGATCTTCTTTGAATTTCCCTTTGAGGTCTAGTTGCGCATATTTTCAGAAAAATCAGAATCCAACATGGCTGACTGGCATGCCATTTTGGATTTTGACCACAGGAAGTTTGTTACAATTTATATTTCTCAAAAAGTACAATAGGGATCTCATTGAAATTTGACATAAGTGTTGCCTTTGAAGTTTGAGGTCTAGTTGTGCATATTACATTTTCAAATGGAACAGAATCCGACGATGCTGGCAGGTGGTCATTGAAGTGTGTCGACAAAAATGCAAATCATCATCAAGGGACATTACTCGAGATAATTATATATTAGGTATACCAATCCCGCAAGATAATCAGATATCTCTACACTTCAGTCATGCTGAATTCCATTCTGTCTGAAAATCTAAATATGTTCAGTTCAAGTTCAGTTTCACTATAATCTTGTGTAAAAGGTATTTCACAGAAATATGGATATAAGTTCAAATTCAATGTTGAGACACAAAATAAGAGAAAAGAAGACAAAAGAAGAGTCTGTCATAGATCAGACATAGAACATTCCATAATGGGCGCCAAGATTCCTCTGGGATCTCTTGTTGGTTCCTTTTTTGTTTGTTGTTTTACATCCCGACAAGAATTTTTATGTCACCTAATTCGAAAGCTCATGGTGACCTATTGTGGTCGCTTTTTGTCCAGCGTGAGTTGTGTGAAGTGGTTCGTGCATAAATTTTTCACATTTTCTACTTCTTTTCAAGAACCAATAGACCAATTTTAACCAAACTTGGCATATAGCATCCCCATGTGAAGCTGCATGTATTTTGTGAATGAAAAGTGGCTAGGACCCATAGGGTCCCAAAAGGGGCCAAACTGGACCAAAACTTAGTAAATCTTTGTCTCATGAACCAATGATCAGTTGACTTTCAAATTTTGTATGAATGATTGTTATTAGTTAGTATCTACAAAGTTTGTGAACAAAAATGAAGTCTGTCCTTAAACAAGCCACTAGGGGGCACTTTAGTAACATATGGTACAATTGTATTACAAAATGTTTAATAATTCAAAACTGATTAACTTTTTGTATACAACGATATATGAGAACATTTTGACAAAAGTTTAAGGTCATGGGGTCAAAGGTCATGGTCACATACACCTAAGTAAATGGAAAATATATGATGGCTTTTGTTAAATTTGAGACTTTACTACTTCTCAAGGGCCAAAATTGTCAGATCACCACATATGTGAATTATTTTCCCTTTTATGTGGATTTTTCATGTTTTTTGACATTATCTTGAAAAATGTAATAGGTAGAGTAAAAATGAAAGAAGCAAAAATTTTCAGCATGCAAAGATCTACAAAAAAGTCAACAGGGCCAAATTGTCATGGCACCCCTTTTGGGAGTTATTTCTCCTTTTAGTGGGTTTTTGACTATTATCTTGAAAAGTATAACAGATTGAGAGAAAGTGAAACAAGCAAAAAATTTCAGCATACAAAGATCTACAAAACAGTTAAGAGGGCTGAAATTCTCAGGTTGACCCTTATGGGAGTTATTTCCCCTTTTAGTGGATTATTCATGTTTTTCTACAGTTTTGTCATATTATCTTGAAAAGAATAATAGATAGAAAGAAAGAGAAAGAAGCAAAAATGTTCAGTACTCAAAGATCTGCAAAAAGTCAAGAGGGCCAAAATTTTCAGATTGCCCCTTATGGGAGTTATTTCCACATTTATGGGGATTGTTAATGTTTTAGAAATGTTCAGCATGCAAAGTAAATAGGAATCATTTCCACTTTTTAGTCAATTTCTCATGTTTTGGACAGTTTTGTCCTATTATATTGAAAAGTATAATAGTTAGGGAGAAAGTGAAAAGAAGCAAAACTGTTCAGCAAAAAAGTCAATAGGTCCGAAATTATTAGGTTGCACCTAATGGGAGTTATTTCCCTTTTTATAGTCAAATTTGAGACATTTTTTACTTCTTCTCAAGAAGCACTTGATCATTTTTAACCAAACTAGGCTTGTATCATCCTCATGTAAAGCTGCATAAAGTTTGTGAATGAAAAGGGGATAGGATAAATAGGAACTCCTAAAAAGGACCAAAACTTGGTACATCTTTAAAAATCTTCTTCTTGAACCATTGATCATATGTCTTTCCAATTTTGTATGCATGATTATACATTCAGTATCTACAATGTGTGGGAATTAAAAGTAAATCTGTAAGTAAATGGTCCACTAGGGGGAAATTGAATAGCATAAGGTACGGTTGTATTCAAATGGCTTAATAACTCAAAACTGATTGACTTTTTGTATACAAAGATTATATGAGAAAGTTGTTAGTAATTATTTAAGGATCATTTTGACAAAAATTCAAGGTTATGGGGTCAAAGGTCAAGGTCACAGACACCTAAGTAAACAGAAAAAATAATTATTTTTTTTGGAAAATGTTAGACATTTTTTACTTCTACTCAGGAACCAGTGAGCTTTTTTTAACCAATTTTGCCTTGAAATTTTTCTCAGATGACCATTAAGGCCCATTGGCCCTCTTGTCCTTTTATACAGACTCGCTAACTCTTCCAATTACTGCAGGAGTCTCCTGATTTGGCCCAGTTTCCCAACCTCCCAATTAATCTTGAAAAAAACTTTGTTTCTGCTGAATTTTAGCTCACTGGGACTAAAGACTGGAGAGTTAACGCCATATCCCCAGCATCGTCGGCATCATTGTTGTCGTCAGCATCTGTTGACAAACTTTAACTTAGCCTATATCATTTTAATTGCAAAGGACAAGGCTTTTCATATTTCACATTTGGATTTCTTATTATCAGAACTTTCATTTGGTACCTAGTGACCTTGACTTTTGACCTAGTGACTTTGACCTTGGACTTTGACATACTTTTCAAAATTTTGAACTCAAGCTGAAGGAATAAAAATATTTATCGGTCCCTTTACCTTAAAAGTTGATAGCTGCGGGTCAAATACTTATTTTGATAATTTACACCCATTTTGGTGAACTTTGTTGTCTTCTAACAAATCTTGTTAATAATTCCTCCTAAAAATGATAAATTTGAACCATGGTACACAAGATTTTCACCCTGCTTTTAAATGTTTTGTATCAAATCAGAGCCTGGTTGTTACTCCTTGTCTTTGTTCGATTGGTCTCTGCTGTGTGTTGTGGGAATGACTAAATGCTGCCGTGGAGTGAAAAAAACCCTTCAAACATTGGTTGCAATGCTTGAAATTGTGGTCATGTGTTGTCTCACCCATGAAAATTTTAAAATGTGGGCAAGTATATCTATGTTGAGATGTAACCAGCTTTAGGTGAAGTAGACAAATTTTGACCTGTGCTATGGACTGATGCCAATGTAGTTAGGATTCATTTACATGTCATGCCTTCCATGACACAGGACCTCCGGTTTAAGTTCCAAGGACTCGTGACTTTCACTTTGTGTGTTGAGCGTTCGGGGAAGGAACAGTCGCCACTTTTTCGAAAAAGTCTTTGATATGATCAGGTACCGGAAATTGAACCAGAACCTCTTGCGAGTTGCACATTCTACCTCTAGACCATCGCCTATTGTCGTTAAATTGATTATGGCACTGTAACTGTAACACTACTCTTTAGCCTTTATATTTATTGTTTGTAATTTACTTCAAGTAAATTATTCTATGGCTTTGCTCTTGTTATGATTGTCAAACAGTTCATACTTCAAGTGTCCAACTACGAACTTCTGTATATGAACCATCAGCTGAGAAAAGGTCCTTAGGACAATTTGGGGGGAAATTGTGATTTCTCTGTTATCAAAAATTTGGACATATGTGGCTCTAAAGAATTTTACTTGTATATGAGAGTTAGCGCAGGTTAAAGCAACTCTATTTTATTCCATAGGAATATTAGAAATATTGTGTAAGATGGAATTCCTTGTTTTCTGGAATTTCATTGGATGGAAGGACCCCTTCTCTCAGCCACTGACTCACATTTAACAAAACTTTCCAAACATCATAGACTGCCATGAGATTCCTATCAGTTGATTTTTTTTATTTTGCATTGTGTTTTACGCCACACTCAACAATTTTTCAGTGATAACATGGCGTTGAGTTTTTAATGATGGAGGTAAGAACCCGGTTACAACATACCCGGGAAGAGACCACTGGCCTTCCGCAAGTAAGCTGGCAAACTTTCTCACAAAAATCAGCTTAGGTTCCAGCGGGGCTTGAATCTGCACTGACAGATAGTGAGAGAGTTTAAAGGCGCAATGTTCTAACCACTCGACCATGGAGGCCCTAAGTGTTATTTGGTGATAAATATGTACAAGTATTATCATACAGTGTATGTATTTAGATTTTAAGGTCATACTTATGATAAGTACTATGATGATGATGATCACATGACTGGTACATTTACCCAATGGCAGGTGCTTGGCATCAAGGATAAGCAATGCATACCACAATTTATAGGATAGGACTGGAATACATTTTTAATGGCCAATGATAATTTTCTGCTATGACTACAAAACAGAGGAATTCACAGAATCAATACTGAAGTTTGGAATAGACAATTGTTTGGTGAATAACTGAAAAAGGATCTGATTTTATGAAAGTATTAGTCATGTTTGTTATGTATGATTGCAAAATGTAAGAGGAGGGGGTTCTGTGGCTGAGCAGTTATTGAGTGTTGCTTAAAACTCCATTAAAAAAAAAAAAAAAAAAAACAACAAAAAACAAAAAATTCCCCCCCCAAAAAAAAAAAAAAAGAAAGAAATGTAAATTAATGATATGGCCAAGGCATGAAAAATTTGGTGAGTACATTGGCATACATCGGAGGATTTAACAACACGCTGGTATACACTGGCATATGTTGAATTATGGCAAGAACCTGCCAGTGTATGACCCATATGTTCCATATATGCTGGAGTAAGTTGTAGGTTCATTATACAATTGTTCCTACATGTTACTCGTTCGTCAGAATACATTGAAAAAATATGCACCGTGTCCAAAATTAGTTCGACATATGCCTAAGTTTTATGAAATTTTGATAAATTTTTTAATAGCTTGGAATGAGTTTGACAAATCAATGTGTGACAGGGCTACAGGCGGGGACATCCCGATAGTCCGACGGTTCGATAGTCCGATGATAAGTAGAAAACTAGTTGCTTCCCGTCAAGTTTCGATGAACTCGCTGCATCAGAGAATTATTTTAAAAATAGGGGAAAATGTTTGGGATGACCGTCTTAAGACACAATTTGACCAATTTAATGGAGAAAAGATGGGTTTGAACCCAATAAGATCTTTTAAAAAGTTATTACAAATTGCGTGGTGACAAAGCAGACACTGCTTGCAAATATTTAAGTGACTTTTTGTTCTGTTTAATCCTCTTGATAGCCATGCGATTTAACTGTCGGACTATCGGACCGTCGGACTATCGGACCGTCGGACTATCGACATGTCACCCTACAGGCTATGACAAATCAACGTGTGACAGGGCTACAGGCTATTTATATATTCCCTAATGTCCTAGACTAAATGATTGGCTGGATCATTTATGCATGTTACAGTTGTCTTGCTTTGTTAGCATTATGGTCTACCAGTAAAAATATATATACAGTAAAACTTGCTTTAGCAACCACCTGTGTATAAAGACCACCTGGTCATAAAGACCCCCAACACTGCATACTGTATATAATTGTTCTGATTAACACATTCGAGATAATATCGCAAATAAATAGAAACATTAATTGTTAATTGTTGCATGCTTATGTTAGATATCAGTAATCATTTTTGTATTTAAGCTTCTGTGCTATGTACCTACTTATTGATTGTTTTGTTTGTTTGTTTGTTTATTGTTGTTTAACGTCCCACTCAAGAATATTTCACTCATATGGAGACGTCACCAAATGCCGGTGAAGGGCTTCAAATTTTGGCCTATGCTCGGCACTTACGGCCATTGAGCAGTGAGGGTTCTTTAACGTGCCGACACCTACTGTGACACGGGACCTCCAGTTTTACTGTCTCATCCGAAAAACAGGAAACCAACCTGCCGCCGGTGGGACTCGAACTCACGACCTCACGATCCAGAGTCGAGCGCGCCACTGACTGAGCCAGGCCGGCTCTATTGATTGTTATATGTGATATTTTTACCTAGTATGCAGTGATTTTGAAGGGGCTTTCCAGGGTTTTCTATCTTCCTCCATAAATATTGGTCTGTACTTTTACAATTGGGAATTTTGTCTTGTTTTTTCAGAAATTTGGAAAAAAAATAGAACAGCATTTAAAATACATATATATGTATGTATATGATTTCTCTGATAAAGTTCAGTGTTAAGTTTACTGGCTATGCATCTTATTTGCTAAAATGATTCAACTACATTTGTTATCATTTGCTTGTTAATTTTTTAATTAAACACTTTTTTATTTCAAGGAGTTTAAATTTAGAATTTTACTGGCCTGATATTGGGAAAAAATGTTAGCATTTTGCTATTGAGAATGGAGCTGTATACCGGACCTGCAGAGTCCAAAATAAAACCCTGCTTCTTTCAAAACAACCTCCACCTACCTTTTTTGTGAAAAATATGCATCTTTTTAAAAATTGGGAAATTTCAGATAATGAATTTATTGAAATGAAATTTTAATTTGAAGTTAAAAAAATTAATATATTCTGAATAAGAACTGCATACATGGTTGAGTCTCATAAATCCAGATCTGAAAAACACTTTCACAATATATAAAAAAACATTTCAAATTTTTTTTACTGCTATGATTATCACTGATCAGAAAAAATGTACATCTTGTTTCTGAAAAATTTTAAGCCAATTATTTTACAAATTGAGAAACTTTCTCATGGGGGAAACAGCCAAATTTGATTTATGAGTTATGAGTTAAAAGCAAACAATATCACTGGTATGACATACTGACCAAGAAATGGGATCTTATGTATTAGCAATCGGAAGTAGGACCCCGGGTCTCCATGGCTGAGTGGTTAAACCATCGTGTTTTACATTACAAAGTCTGTCGCCGCAGGTCGGCAATGCTTTAAGCCCTGTGGAAACCTAAACTATTTATGTAAGAAAGTTTGCTTATACATAGTTCCTGCTCTGCCAGGAAAACTGTACGACAGAAAAGTTGTTAAATGTGGCAAAAAAAAAAAAAAAAAAAAAAAAGATTAACTCTTCAACCCATTGTAACATTTTTGACTTGTCCAAATCAATAAATAGTATGGTCTACTGTCATAATTCAGGAGTGGACAAATTCATATTGTATGTAAAATTATTATTAAAGTTTGATTCTAAATCAATCACCCCCGAATTCTGACAGTGGACATAGCCATTCTTTGAAATGGGCAGGTTCAATTAGGACTTAAGGGGTTGGTGAGTGAAATAAACAAATAAAAAACATTGAAAGTGATATACTTGGAATCTCTGTTACATATATTTTTTCAACTCACCAGCCCCTGAATAAACAATGGACTCTTCTGTTAAACCAGTCCAAATGTGTCCTTAGGGGTGAATAAGTAATCTCTATTGCCATTCAGACTGATTATATACAAATATTAAGTTTATCTGTCGCTACACATTACACTATAATGAGACAACACAGATATTATTAGTCAGGTTATCACACTCGTATAGTACATCATGCACTTGAGCCTACCATACAATTTTAGTCAAACCTGCTTATAAGGACAGCTCTGTATAAAGGGGCACCTGCCTGTATAAAGGGGCACCTGCCTGTATAAAGGGGCACCTGCCTGTATAAAGGGGCACCTGCCTGTATAAAGGGGCACCTGCCTGTATAAAGGGGTACCTGCCTGTATAAAGGGACACCTGCCTGTATAAAGGGGCACCTGCCTGTATAAAGGGGCACCTGCCTGTATAAAGGGGTTCCTGCCTGTATAAAGGGACACCTGCCTGTATAAAGGTCATTCTAATATAGTCTTTGTTAACTTTTTTTTATTTAATGAATAAACCTCTTGATAATGGCAACTTTTGGCAGTTGACTTGAGTTGTCTTTATAGACAGGTTTGACTGTACAGCTTTTGATACAAGCAATGGTGACATGGTGACAGTCTTGTGCACGCTATAGAATGTCTTATCTGGCAATGGTGACAGTCTCATGCACACTATAGAATTTCTTATCTGGCAATGGGTAAGAATGACCCGTTAGATGGAAATTTCAGTAGTGATATAATTATTGGAAAGCAGGTATATTTACAGGTATTACTTTAGGTGTATATTTACCTTTAGTGTTAGCTAGAATGTCGATATGCATAAAGACATTTGGTGGATCACCAAAAGCATTGACTTGGGGGCAAATAACTTTTTAGTCGTGTACTTACGTATATATCCATAAACCGTGAAGGATATCAAGTCAATGCTCTTTTACATTGATATATTTCCATATGCTACCTACCTGAGTGCCTTAATTAAGTTTGTTTTTTTGGTCGCTTTCTCATTTCTCTCTCAAAATCATTCTCTTTCTCACAATTTCCATTCTTTCTCAGGCCTTTTTCTTTAGTTCCCTAGGGGGCCGAATTTCGTCCAGATTCCCAATGTAGATACATGTTATTTTCCAATTTGGTGCACAGACTATGACCATAATAAAATAAATCATTTTTGGGGTGGGGGGAATGCTTTGAAAGAAGAAAAATCCATTGCATGTGGATTTACATGTGTGCTCACTGTTTTTTCCCAATTTGACACAAATTCACACTAAATTTCTCAATTGTGTTGCCAATGGCATTTTCCCAAAAAAGACCTGTCTCTTTCTAAGTCTCCAACCAGTTCCTTGTGGGAGCAATGGTTTCTGAGGAGGGGGTTACTAGAGTTTTGCATTATGTCAGTCCTTTTGCTTTGTAAAGGCTGTATAATTCTCATTTTGTCAACTAGGCATCCAATATTTGGTATTGTCAGATTCACATAGGATGGTGAGGAGGAATGACCTTTTGATTATCATACAAATAAATCTACTCACTTTTCCGTTATGACAAGCTGCATGGGAAAAACGTTTCATTCCTCACTGGATACTCTCTGATGTATAGTGACAAATAGGAATGATTACTCTAGTCAGTGTTATTTTAATGTTATGCTTTATTCCCTAAAATTTAAACTTGTCCAGGTCAAGAAAGGGTTTATGAGACTTCACTCTGCCAGGTCTTCTGGATTTAACTATGCTGGTATACATCTTAAGTAGACAGAGTGTTGCCAAAACTGCACTCCTTAGTACTACCACGCTTACTTTTAGTTCAACTGAGTTACTCATGTGAAATGGAATCAGAAAGGTCAGGATCTCGGGTGCAGTCAATTTAGCATTATAGTAATGACATGCTTAGTCTTGGAAAATAATTTCCTCCATGTTCCTGTGGTATTTTGTCTCAAGTGACCATCAAGGCCTGTTGGGCTTCTTGTTTTTAGCCTAAACTGAAGGTTCAAGTGAGCTATTCTGATCACCTTTTGTCCATCTTTCTGTCTGTTAACTTTTCAAATTTATTGACTTCTTCTCCAGATAGCTTTCTCATATATCTTTGTATACACAAAGTCAATCAGTTTCGAGTTATTAAACCATTTGTATACAACTGTACTCTGTGTTATTGAAGTGCCTCCTAGTGGACCGTTTATAGACTGATTCCATTTTCATTCACAGACGTTGTAGATATTGATTTAACAATCATGCATACAAAATTTGAATGTCATCTGCTCATTGGTTCATGAGAAGAAAATTCAAGATTATGTCTAAAAGCAGCCAAAAACATAAAAAATTTCCTGTCAGGTTTGATTAAATTTAGTCCACTGGTTCTTGAGAAGAAGTCGAAAATGTCTAAAATTTCTCCTATATCTTTGTATACAAAAAGTAAATCAGTTTTGAGTTATTAAGCCATTTGTATACAGCTGTACCCTGTGTTACTCAAGTGCCCCGTAGTGGACCGTTTGTTGACAGATTCCATTTTCAAAACATCAGAAATCCAATTTAAGGGGAGATAACTCCTATAAGCGTCGACCTGACAATTTCAGCCTTGTTAACATTTTTGTAGATCTTTGCGTGCTGAACATTTTTACTTCTTTCACTTTCTTTCAATCTATCATATATTTAAAGATAATGAAAAAAAAATCAACAGTCAAAGACATGAAAAATCCACTTAAAAGGGGAAAAAACTCCCTTAAGGGCCGACCTGACAATTTCAGGCCTGTTGACTTTTTGCAGATCTTTACGTGCTGAATCCTTTTCAGGATAATGGGACAAAACTGTCCAAAACATCAGAAATACACTAAAAAGGGGAATTAACTGCCATAAGGGACAACCCGACAATTTGGGCCCTATTGACTTTTTTGTAGATCATTGAGTGATGAACAATTTTGCTTTTTTCACTTGAATAACACATGAATAATCCACTTCAAAGCGGAAATAACTCCCATAAGGTGTAACCTGACAATTTCGGCCTTGTTAACTGCCTTGTGTGCTGAACATTTTTGTTTCTTTCACTTTTACTTTATCTATTATACTTTTCAAAATAATGTCAAAAACAGCCAAAAACATGAAAATCCACAAAAAAGGGGAAATAACTCCCATAAGGGTTGACCTGACAATTTTAGTCCTGTTGACCTTTTTGTAGATCTTTATGTACTGAACATTTTTGCTGTTTTCACTTTTACTCTAGCTATTATACTTCTCAGGATAATGCCAAAAACATCTAACAACATGAAAAATCCAGTTAAAATTGGAAATAATTCCCATCAGGGGCAACCTGACAATTTCGGCCCTATTGACTTTTTTGTAGATCTTTGCACTTTTGCTTTTGCTTTAATCTATCCATAATACTTTCCAAGATAATGTCCAAAAACATGAAAAATTTTAACACATACTCCCTCTATGTATGTTAAAAAGAAAAATAAACAATCTCAGACCCTTAGCTTCTTGGCCGGATGATCAAATTTAATTACAAGCAGTGAGGATTGGGCTTGTAAAACAATTTTATACACACTGTAAGTTAAGCTATTTGATTTTGACATTTGTACTCTCAAAAGCTTAATTCATACGCTTTGTGGTAAAGAAGAATTTATTTGTTACATTAAACTTGGAGATCCCCAGCAGCTTTTCATTTTCAAACCATGAATTTCTTTTTTTTGTTCACTTGATATAATATTAGTTTCCTTTTAAAACTTTTAAAGTGATATAAGCTGTCACAATGATTATTTTTGTCCCCTGACATATAGTCGAGAATATGATAAAATGTGTGTTCAAATACATTATCAAAGACATAAAATGTTGTAAAAGATCTTCTTTTTGAAGTTATTTGTTTTATTAGAATTTTAGTTTTCTCGTACCTTAAAAAATCCAGCTGTATTTCCATATGCAATAACCTTTCAGATAAACTCTTTTGCCATATCAAATGTAGGTCAGGGGATCTCGGTCCTATGCACTCGGACTATGTTAAAGTCAGCCGATTTTTATGTGTTTTATATTTATTTTAAAATACAGGACGTGATTTTTGTTGGAAAGTGCATGTATTATGTAAAATATATGCTTTTCAATGCTATTTTCAATACCTGAAGAAAATCTGATGAATATCAAAACAATATAACTGTGAAAAGTATGCATACTTCATGTTTTACAATCATGCCGCCATGTCCAATGGAGTTGGGCAGTTCATGATTGTATTTGTCAAGAATGATAAAGCCAAGAATGCGATGGGACGAGTTAAAAATGGGTCGAGATCACCCAATATACCCGGCAAGTGGACAATTTCAGAAACGAGTGTTTTTAAACGACGAAAAAGACAAACTTTGCCTGATTTAGGTATGAAATGATGATGTACGAAAATAAATGCAAAGGGTAATAAGAATAGAATGTATATTAACTGCAAATAGAACATGTTTATTGGTCACAATCATGCATACAAAATTTGAAACTCATCTGATTATTGGTTCATGAGAAGATTTTTAAAGATGTACCAAGTTTTGGTCCTTTTTGGCCCCATTTGGGGTTTCTATGGGTCCTAGCCCCTTTTCATTCAAAATGTTATTCAGCTTTACATGGGGATGCTTTATGCCAAGTTTGGTTAAGATTGGTCCACTGCTTCTTGAGAAGATGTTGAAAATGTGTAAATTTTAACGACACATAATGGACGACGACAGACAAAAGACAACCTAAAAAGAAAATAATAAAAGAGAATTGCCTGCTGATTGAACCACTGCTAAAACTACAAGTACTTCAAACAAATTAAAGATACCCTGATATTTTATAATGTTGTAAATCTAGATAAAGGGTAAAATAATGTATTTATTTCCTAAAAATTATCATATAAAATGTAATAACATTTTAAGTATCAGTATGGTTAACAATTTTTGTTTTTACACCAGTAATGTTATACAAACCAACAAGTCTGTTGTATACAAGTGTTGTTTTTTCTAGTAATGTTATACAACACAACAGGCCTGTTGTATAACAGGTGTTGTTTTGTCTAGAAATGTTATACAACACAACAGGCCTGTTGTACATGATGTTTTGTTTTGTATAGTAATGTTATACAACACAATGACCTGTTGTATGTGAGGTGTTGTTTTGTCTAGTAATGTCACACAACACAAGAAGCCTGTTGTACATGAGTTGTTGTTTTGTCTAGTAATATTACACAACACAACAGACCTGTTGTATGTGAGGTGTTGTTTTGTCTAGTAATGGTATACAGATAACATACAGTTAGTTTGTTGTTTTACTGGCCACTAATACTCAAACTTCTCTCTCTTTATAGGATCTGGTGTTGTAACCACTCGAGCACATGTTCACTACATTGTCACAGAATACGGAATTGCATACCTGTTTGGGAAGAATCTACGCCAACGTGCATATGAACTCATCAACATTGCTCATCCAAACCATCGCGAAATGTTGGAGAAGCAGTCATTTGAAAGATTAAAATGCATGCCTTCCCCTGATTAGTTACATTTTGTGATATAAGTTTTCCTTGATTTCTTTATTAGCTGTATTTTTGAATTTACCCAAAGCAGGTAATTTGTTATATCCCAAGGCCATAGGCTTTCTTTAGGAAATGAAGTACTTGTAAACTTGGTCATTCTATTTAATTCAGTTCAATGGACTGAATTATATAGAAAGAAACAGAAATTTTACTTTTTCAATACTGAAGTATTTAAATGCAGGTTAATTAACTATTATTATATTTATACCATTTCAGATCAGGCCAGTATAACATGGGTTTGAGACAAAAAACAGTTTATTTTGAGACAACAAAATAAATAAAAAAGAAGTCAATTCTAGAACATTATCGTTCTGTAAGTCCTTGTTTTTAAAATCTGGTATGACATTTTAGCAATATTTAGGAGGCCTCCATGGCTTAGTGATTAGAGCGTCACTTTTGGTCAGAGCAGGTTCAAGTCCTGCTGGAACTTAAGCTGAACTTTGTGACCAAGTTTGACAGTTTACTTGCGGAAGGCAGGTGGTCTCTTTCCAGGTACATTGTTACTGGTTGTCTCCTCAACTATTACAACCTAATAAGAAAGAACTGAAAAATTGTTGAATGTGATGTAAAACGCTTCAAAATTCAGAAGTAAAAAAAAAGCAATATTTAGTATTTGGAAAAGTAAGTTATATTTTATTGCAGGAGTCCAGGCCTTTATCTATATCTTTCACAGGCCTGATATTTGTCCTCATTCCCATGTGGGGGAGTAAGGCCCAATCCCCAATAAAGGGATTTTTGTCCCAATTTTGCAGTCAAAATTTCCAAATTTAATTCAAATGACAATGAATTCGAAGAGATTCTTATATTTTAAATTTTGTGTGTGTATTTTTAGATTTCTGAATTTCAACAAGATGTTGCTGAAATTACCAATTGAAAAGGCCCAGGCCCCATCCCTCTTCAAATGTGGAAAATATCTGGGAATTTATAGTTAGGTATTAAACTGGATTAAGCTTGTAGTGGTAAGAGTTATATGCCTCTGAGATTCAAAACCAATGGCATAATACATGTATATTAAGTCACTTTGCCTGTATGTTACATTCTGGTTTACTTCAAACGCTTTGGCTTTCTCTCCTCAAATTTTAACCAAATTTTGAATGCTGCTTTATAATTGTAATATGGAGAGTGAGATAGATTATTGTCTATAGCCTATAATATTTATCAGAGTTATCAGACCTTAAAATTTTCATAAATGACTTGTGGGGGATAGCGTTTCTCGAACAAATCATGTTATAGGTATTCTCCCACTTTTTATGCCCCTGTAATCGGAGATTCGGGAGCACATAGTTATTGGTCTGTCTGTGTTTGTCTGCAAAAACTTTAACCTTGGCTATAACTTCAGAATTCTTTTGAGACCAATATTTATGACCTAGTTTCCTTGACCTTGATATTCCATTTTTTTGGAATTTGTTGTCGATTGGGGTATTTGTGTTTTACAAACACAACTTGTTATAGATATTTAAAATGTTGATAACTGCAATCAAGAACTGTGCCATCTTAATATAACACTTGGAAATCAACACTATTGTGTCATTAGGACAGCTATTATTAGTTTTTCTTTAAATATATCATAAGGAATTCTCAGTTGGTTACGTGCAATCAGTTGCCATGGAGATGAAATCTGACTGTGTATTGTGATGATTACAGAATGTTTTACACTGCAGTGGCACCTCGCTGAAAGACTGCCTTGTTTATAAATAAGTGAATGGGTTAAGATTATTTTATTCTATGTTAAAAGTTGAACTTGTTTATAAAATCCACTCCATGTCTAGGGAACAAGCAAAAGTAGCTGATATAGACAGGTGACCTTTTTTTAAGAGGTCAATTCATTATAAAATGTTAGCAAAGGTTATGTTTGATTGGTCTATAGAAACAGGTGTCCTTTATACAGAGGTTGCATTCAATTGAAGTTTGACTGTATTCAGTTTTTATTTAAGAAGGTCCGTCCTATTTGTGCCATATAATTGAGACTTACATGTATATTACATCTACCGTTAAATCAATGCATTAACCATTTACCCAATAGCAATAATAGATCAACCCAAAGCAGTAAAAAAGAGCATATTACTGTAAAACCAGTTTTATTCATGAGAGTTTTATATACACATAATTTCGCGAAAGCTATCACCTGTGAAAATAAGATTTTCGCTTAATTTTCAAACCTGTTACTGAAAGGCACAATGCAATGTTCTTAGGTTTGATTTTAGCCAACAGACATAAAAAATAATGACAAGTTTTAGAAAACGGTTTATATTGATCGTGAGTTCACATCAGAACAAGGATGTACAGAGGACAATATTTGTAATGAAATACGATAATAGTATGATGGAATTGACAATCAAAATTGCAAGATATATCATATCTCGTATAAATTTGGAACTTGTGTTTCTTGAAAATAAAGTTTTGCGAATATTTCTACGTTTACAGAACTTAGATTTGAAAGGTTTTTAAGGTAGCTTTGTACAAAGTCTCTGTATGTCTTAAAGATGTCTGAGATCTGATGGGGCCCAGATTTTGACCGGCAGCTTGTCATCTTTTGAAGGGAAATGTTGTACGTCAGTTCCACTGTAGTTCTTGAATAATATTTTTAGATTTAAGAAATACTATATGAACCAAAACAATTTGTCTTGATTGCTTTTAAGCTTGAGTGTAAAGAGTCTCTCTCTCTTTCCCCCAAACTTAGTGGAGTGTTGTAGGAGGTGTCATTTTAATGGAGATATTGGACGTTTAAAATCTCCAAAATTTGCTGCATATTACCTGTTGCACCGTATAGCCTGCATTGACCTAAATTCGTACAAATACAAATCACGTAACCTCTTTTTCATTCTGGATAAATTTCATTTTTATGTCTTCAATATTTCTATCGTAACCTGCAAGTTAAGTCATTCCTTTTAGCGTAACCTGTAAATGGGTTATGATTCCTGTTATTTATGCCCTGTCTATTCTAGAACAAGTTTTTCTAGAAATTCAGCGAGAACGAAAAAGAGGCTACGTGATTTGTATTTGTCTTAACCTCCATGCAACTGGAACGATCACTCCTGTGTAATTTTGTGGTCTGAAAAAGCATACTGGATAGCCCACATTGCTAGATTGCACATGGGTAATACACAGAGGACACTGAGTTCGATTTAGGATAAACATTCATGTGTGAATGTTTTATAGTGAAATAGGTTGAAGATTGCCTTATCAAATGTTGTGTTTTGTTGATACTTAATTCAAAAAAAGAAAAAAGATCTAGTTAGCCTGCACCGATAGATAGCCGGGCCATATTTCATTAGAAAAAACCATATAACCTGCAGGCAATACTCGGGGAATTACAGTAGTACGGTAAATCTGCACTTCTCATGCCAACATTGGAGCCAAGGAGAGACATTTATATAAGTATGATGATTACTCTTGCCAGTGTATTTTTAGTGTTTTACCTAAAATTTAAACTTGTCCAGGTACACGAGCCTCCAACCCGCCAAGATTTTAATATAATACTGGTACATGTATTACTTCAGGCTATGTAAAAATTGTAATATATAAAAAATGTGATCCTGGTGCTGAGAGATACGCTGGTTTTGCAACAGAATGGTCAACAAGGTCATGTTTAAACTTACATAATAGATATAATATATACAAAATAATATATATATGGACATAATATGTGATATATTAAATTTATACAATTAAATTTATATACAAATGTATGCATTTGCTTATTGAAATACTCTATCGCATAATACCAATTCCTGGTTAAGTCGCCTATTTTACATATTTTGCACTATTTTTTTAGAATCTAAAGTGATGTATAAGTTATATTGCTTTTTTGCATTTGTATATCTTGATTGTTTTCTTTATGATCCATCAAACGATTTGTTTTGTAGATGACCAGATCTGCAATAAAAGTGATGAAACATGATATGGATTTTATTCTTATGCCCTGTAGGCAGGCCACAAAATATCAAAATCATCATAATTCATTAAGAGGTTACGTTAAAAAGAATTGACTGTAACCTACAGCTATAGAATATATATAATTCTGTTCATTGCTTTGTAATTTTGACAAATATCGAGATTGAAAAGGATGTATGTATTTGTTGTAACCTCTACTTAACCTGGACAATCACTCTCATTACATCACTGGACATCCTATTGATTTATACTTTGGTATCTGAGATTTTTATATTTTCATTATTTTAAGGCAAAATATGCAATACGTTTGTTGCAACTGGACCTGTTTATATAATGATGGCATATAATTGTAAACAATTATGGACGTTATTGCTAATTTGAAGAAAACTTCAGAAATACTTAAATACCATAGTCAACTTATTTATTCATTTTTTCAAGGAAAGTCATGAGTGCTATTGAAATTTTTTATGGGAATGATGAAAAATTATACTGTTTACCTGGAAAGTTTCACCTCTGGTTATTTTCGCTCTTTTAGGGCAGAAAACGTACTCATTTCATATTAAATTAACCCAAAATCACCATATTGTCAGGGATTGCATAAATTTCCATGCTTTACATTTTTAGCTGAAAATGTTCTGCTTTAAACCAGTTTAAATTTGCCTTAAAAGCTTCTCGTTTATGGGTGAATTGGCTAAAATTAAATGGGAGTAAAATATTTTGATTTATACAATGTTTCCTATACAGTCAAATCCAGAAACTTTATAAACAGCCATGTAGTCAAGATAATGAGAGAGAGAAAGAGAGAGAGAGAGAGAGTAGGGACAACAAAAGAGACGTACTTAATGGGGTAATATGAATACTGCAGTTTAGTTATTTTGTACGCACAGTTTAACATTTATTATGCTGTACGCACAGTTTAACATTTTTTATGCTGTAAGCACAGTTTAACTATTGTAAGCACAGTTCAGTTATATTATGTGCAGTTTAACTCAATATCTTTGTTATTACATATCAAGCTGGCCTGGCTCAGTCGGAAGC
Source organism: Atrina japonica (assembly GCA_030159075.1). Taxonomy (NCBI): domain Eukaryota; kingdom Metazoa; phylum Mollusca; class Bivalvia; order Pterioida; family Pinnidae; genus Atrina; species Atrina japonica. The sequence continues at coordinate 30,767 of BROG01000291.1, read as the reverse complement.
ACGCTCGACTCTTGATCATGGGGTTGTGAGTTCGAGTCCAGCCGGCGACAGGTTGGTTTCCTGTCTTTCGGATGGGATAGTAAATAAAATCCGAGGTCCCGTGTCACAGTAAGTGTGGGCACATTTAAAAACCCTCACTGCTCAATGGCCGTAAATGCTGAGCATAGGCCAAAATTTGAAGTCCTTCACCGGCATTTGGTGAAGTCTCCATATGAGTGAAATATTCATGAGTGGGGCGTTAAACAACAACAAACAAACAAGCAAACAAACATATCCAATCAGTTTCACGATGGTTTGAAATGAGGGACGACAATATGTACGGTGAGACATGGACACAAAATATTTGCAACCAAAAAACTCAATATCAGCATGGGCGACAATGTATGCTGTATGCCCTTGTCATCTGGGTACGTTTTTTAGCCCACCATCAACAGATGGTGGTGGGCCATTCATATGGACCTGCATCCGTTAGTCCATCCTGAACAATTCTTGTTACCGCTATTTCTCAGAAAGGACTGAAGGGATCTCCTTGAAATTTGACATGAAGGTTCCCCTTTAGGTATAGTTTTGCATATTACATTTTCAAAGAGATCGGAATCCAACATGGCCGACAGACGGCCATCTTGGATTTTGACCAAAGGAAGTTTGTTACCACTATTTCTCAGTATGTACTGAAGGAATCTCCTTTAAAATTGGACATGAAGGACCCTTGAGGTCTAGTTGTGCACATTACATTTTCAGAGAGATCGAAATCCAACATGGCCTACAGGGGGGCATCTTAGATTTTGACCAAAGGAAGTTTGTTACCACAACTTCTCAGAAAGTACAGAAGGGATCTACTTGAAATTGGACATGAAGGTTCCCCGTGAGGCCTAGTTGTGCATATGACATTTTCAGAGAAATTGGATTCCAACACGGCTGACAGGTTGCCATCTTGGATTTTGACAAAAGATGTATGTATTTCTCAGAATTTACTGAAGGAATCTTTTCGAAATGGATTATGGAGGTTACCCCTGAGGTCTATATGTGCGTATTACATTTTCAGAGAGATCAAAATCCAAGATGGACACCTGTCGGCCATGTTGAATTCCATTCTCTCTTAAACTGTGATATGTTCAGTTCATGTTCAGTTTCGCTATAACCTTCAAGTTCAAGTTCATATTCAATGTTGAGACACAAAATAAGGGAAAGGAAGAGAAAAGAATAGTCTGTCATAGATCAGACATAAAGCATCCCATGGTGGGCGCCAATATTCCTGTGGGATCTCTTGTTTCTTGAGCGGCAACTGTTTGAAGCCTGTGTGGAAAATGGTCAATTTCGTTACAATTGCATCAACCCTTTTAAAATTAATCGCGAGCAGTTTGATGAAATGTACAACATAACCACCATTGTCAAGGAAGATTCACGCAGGCGCACAACTACACGGATACAATGAAACGTGAGAGGTTTGGTCAAAATAGCAAAAATAATTCGAAGGCAACAATATGTTTAATATTTGCCGCAAATTTCCAGATAGGGAAATACGGAATCTTCGGCATGTGATATGAAAACCGTATAAGCCTTATGTCAACGTTGATAAGTAATATTACCCATACATATCACTGATATATTTGATTTGAATGTATCATTATAAGATTGTTATCTCTGTATACTGTTATATTATACAACTGTAGACCTTGTTATGGGTTGGCTTGAATATTTGTCCACCCGAGAGGCATTGTGTCACCCGAGGGTGACATAACATCTCGAGGGTGGGCAAATATTCATGTCATTCCAAAACAAGGGCAATAATTGTTTTATTACCCCGAAAGGCAATAAAACTTAAGTAACAAACTGACCTACGTAAGTTCATAATGATTGTAGCACATTTGACACAGTGCCTTCGATACTCAACACTATTGATATGTTTTATCGTTCTTTGCGTCGTTTTTTAATCTTAAGCCTCTATCAAGGTTGACTCCAGCAAATATATTTGACAACGATGTATCAATGCTGTCAAATCAATAATTTCGGCTGTTATTTCACTCCATTCCAGTCTGCATCGAGTAATTTATATGAGTTATGAAACGGACAGTAGGAAAAAAACGAACCATACGCGCATCTATTTCTGGGCACGAAAGGGTGACCTAAATCGCTATAGAATCAATAAAGACTGTCGAATAAGCTGCATGGGTTTTCGCATGAGGGAGACATGACGCACACGAGGGAGATATGACGCACTGAAATGAAGTGAAGACTCCCTGACACGTGACGACTCGACCAATCCCTGACTGTTTTTTAATGAGATATATATTATATATAATGAGATATATATTATATGCTTTGATCTTTGATATCAAGACATGAGAACAAGCATGTATATCACGTGATTATAATTAACCTTTTAAAACGTTTTTGGAAGGATGCTTAATTGCGTACACGGTCAAACGTGTCCGATGTTTAAGCGTCTTTGTGAACTTTTGACATGAAGATAAAATTATCTTCACATTTCAGTCCACTGTAATTGTATTTATAAATACGTTAGAGCTTTTGTTTTTTTACTTTGCAACAAGTAACGTCTATTTGACATTGCTGGAAGCTACGACTATAATGAACTTTATAATTACGCAATTCTGAAATGTTGACTATTTCTGTTTCGTTTATTCCTACTATCACAACATTTGAGAAATCAAAGGGGGAGGGGGGAGAGGTAAAAATGTTGAAATAGCAGGAATTCTTGTAAAACAATAAATTAAGTATAATTAGCTTATAAAAACAACAAGCTAAATACAGGTTAAAAAAAGGTTGTCATAAACTTGTAGAAAAGTTTATTTGCATATACATATATAGTTATCGAAAATTATTCAGTAAATGCAAAAGGAAAGCATTTACATAAAAAATTAAAACAAATTCTAACAATGTTAGCACATATGAAAACTCAATGTTTGAATTTACCTGGATATCTAAATTTGTATGTTTGAATTTACCTGGTCCATATCTAGAGCCGGCCTGGCTCTGGCGGTAGCGCGCCCGACTCTTGATCGTGAGTTCGAGTCCAGCCGGCGGCAGGTCAGTTTCCTGTCCTTCGGACTGAGACAGTAAAAACCGAGGTCCCGTGTTACAGTAGGTGTCGGCACGTTAAAGAACCCTCACTGCTCAATGGCCATAAGTGCCGAGCATAGACCAAAATTTGAAGCCCTTCACCGGGATTTTATGACGTCTCCATATGAGTGAAAGATTCTTAAGTTTAACAACAATAATCAAACAAACCTGGATATCTAAGTTAACGTACAGCACCTGTATTTTAATTAAATTGATCAAACAACACCCTTACCCTATTAAAACATCTATTGATCATAAGGATATTTTTCAAAAGTTGGAATAGGAGGAAGACACCTTGTTTTGAAACCCCGAACGTATGAACAATAAGTTTGAATACATATACACGTCACCTGGCCTTTTGAAACCATGGCCCGAAGTCACTAAATTTACTTGATACTCAAGCTCAACTTTTATTTCATTATTTTGACTATAAAATTGCTCATAAAACTTTTGGATTTTAGTGATTAGGAAACATATCATTATTTTTATCACTTACATATAAAATTTTGCGTCACACTTATGATTTTCTTGTAAAAAACGAATAAATACGTTGAGTACGGTACTCAAGATTTGAGTACGTGCTCAAACATTTTAAAAATAAGTTTTCTTCAAATGGGCAATTTTTATCATTACTTACAATTGTATGCCATCAATATACAAACATGTCCAATTACAGAATAAAGTTTGCATGTTTTTACCTTAAAATCGTGAAAAGTTAGTTGAACTTGACTACTGAGTAAATTTGGTGACTTCGGGCCTAGTTAATCTAACAATAAATGCGGTACAAGTAGAAGCTGAAAAACAAACCAGTATGCATAGGTATTATGTGATAGAGTGGGGTCGCCGAAAACAATTCACACGTGAGCAGAATTTCAACAAAGGTCACGAATATCGCAAGAGCTATAAACGCGATGCGTATAAACTTATTCTCACCACATTAACACGTAACGTCGTTATATTAACACTGCATTAAAACACCGTTTTAGTCTTTCTCTATGCCAGTAAAAACCGAGGTCACGTGTCACAGTAGGTATCGGCACGTTAAAGAACACTCACTTCTCAATGACTGTAAGTGCCGAGCATAGGCCAAATTTTAAAGCCCTTCATCGGCATTTGCATTTGGTGACATCTCCTATGATTGAAAGATTCTTGTATGGGACGTTAAATAACAATACAAGAAGTCTTTCTCTATGCAAGATTAATTTTTCTTATAATATTCTCTGATTTGAGCATCTTAATTCATCGAGTACATGTATTTACTATATTGTATAGGAATGATTTAGTAATACTTTTCTGTTCATTAAAATTTTCTATGGTAGATAATGGTCCAATAATGCAATTACTCGGCTTGATTTGTTTTTCTCATTTCAACATAGAAATAGTTTAGAGTTCGTGTTTGTCGTAAAAGCATGCTTGGCGTTGTTTCCCATTATAAATAGGCATGTTCTTTTCTCCGATTTCTTTTTTTGTCGGAGGTGTGTCTATAAAGATTCTTTAAGGGAAGTATTATATTAATAGTCAATATCTTATAGAAAATTTCAAAATCTATCGTATTTCTTATTTACCATTTGATGTAGGAACAAGGACATCAAATTTGATAATTCCTCGAATTTGAATTATGGAAATCATTGCATTTCTGTCAATTAGACTTCATCAGTTGAGCTCCATGAGCATAATTAGTCTAAATGTATAGCCATATCAGTGTACGAATAACTACTGTATAAAGACCACTATCTTAGCGATTGGAAAAGACGGTCAACTTCACACATCCCTCTATGGCAAACGAGACGTTTTCAATTTCCATATCACAAAATTCCCGTTTCTAAGAAGTAATATTCCATCTTCTCCTGTCTATGGCGTTTTCATTTCACAACTTATACGTTATGCCAGGGCATGCTCTTCTTATTAATGTTTTATTCTGAGAGCTAAACGACTATCCAATAAACTACTTACACAAGATTACGTTGTTGGACGCTTGGAGTCGTCGTTTAAGAAGTTTTATGGTCGATACGGGGATCTTGTTTAACATTATGAAGTCCCCCTCTCAGAGATAGATAGTATTCTGAATCACGACAGCAGACAGCGACTCCGTTTCAACAATCATGCTTTTCACCAAACTTGACCTCATCACCAAACTTGACCTTTTTACCGAATTTCACCCGTTCATCGAACTAGAAAAGTTTCCATTGAACATTTGCGACGGGTGTGGCTTTCCAGCAGAAGACGCTGACTCCTTCCGGACACCTGGTCTTATCCCGTTTGCGATTCGTAATTGTTCTTCATGTTGAGACCATTTGCACATCTAATTCGTCGTATTATAATGGACTTGAATTTTTTTGATTTTTGATTGGTACTTCTTCAATTTTACTTTTGAAGTCTGTAAAAATTTAAATGGCAATTAAGCTATACGACAAACGCGAGGATTTCGGGTTTCCCATCGTAAATTGTCCACATTTAAGTAGTAATATCCCAGTCACCCGCATATGGAGTTTATATTTCACAAATGATCCGATATGCCAGGGCGTGTTCAACATATGAATTTTTCATATACAGATGTAAACTACTCACTGACAAATTATTGACACAGGGATATCGAAAACCGCGTATGATGTCAACGTTCTGCAAATTTTACGGTCGGTATAATAGTCTTGTTTGCAATTACTCTGTTTCACTAGGTGAAATGTTGAGTTACCTTTTCGTTGGCGGTTCTTGAGACGTCTGTACAAATTGTGACGAGGATTCGTTCCTAACGTATTTCATTTGGACTTGACTGGACTCACGGCGGGTGTGACCGGTCGACAGGGGATGCTGACTCCTCCATGGCACCAGATCCCACCTTTTGATTTCCAGAGGTCCGTGTTTGTCCATTTTTACCAGATTTGTATCTATATCCTGGCCATCCTAAAGATTTATACTTAGGTATCTGAGATATATTAAATAGTGTAAGATAATAAGCTGATTCCGAAATTCCAGGTACTATGTTTATTTATACCCTCGGGGACTCAAACGGTCATAATACAATCATAATCATACTCTGATATTGGGGTATATTTATGTTTATTATGAAGCAGACTTCATTCAGAAATTCTTAATTAGAATAAGAAAGGCTATCTGTGCTCTTTTATTTGACATTTAGCTATATCGACGTCGTTTTGTCAATTAATTATAATTTTCATACTAATGTGAACACGATATATCTCAGAAAACTAGAAAATAAAGACTCATTCAACAATTTTTCAATTATATGGTGGTGACCTGTTCTTAATGGTGGAGGAGAGATCCCGGTTACAATGTACCCGGAAAGACAGCACCGGCCTTTCGGCAATATTATCACAAATATCAGCTAAGGTTCCAGTGGGGAAAATGCGCTGACCAGAAGTGGGAGACTTCATGGTTAAAAGCGAGATGTTCTGACGCTGGACCACTGAGGCACACCAAAGAACGTTAGATGACCGTAAATACATACCGGTATTTATCATGCACCGGATAATAAACATCACAGGTTTATGACCTACTGCAGTATTTATGCTCTAGGTTATATGGCAGATATCGGTCTAATGACCGCTAGGTCAGCTATCACAGTGGTCTAATGACCGCTAGGGCAACTTTCTTCATGTTATTTACTCTATCTCTTTAACTAGAAAATTAATACTTCATTTATTGTAGAAATTGCATATATGACTGGCGATCTATCATCTAATCATCAACGGAATTAAAGGGACACTAGCTGTGCTCTTTCAAAATAAAAATACTTTCGTTTTTTCTACTTAGATTGATGTAAAATATCCAAAAAAAGAGATATACACAAGCAAGAAAATTCTTAAATTTTTATATATTTTGTGAAAATTACTTGAGAGACCAAGTTCGACAATTAATCGTTTGCAAATGATTAATTCGACTTTACTATTTGTATATTCATACAACACTGAACCTGACATTATTTTCACAAAATATATAGGAATATGAAAATTGTAGAGATATAGACAGACAAAAAAATTCTTAAATTTTTATATATTTTGTGAAAATTACGTGTGAAACCCAGTTCGACAATTATTCCCAATAAAATTTAATGTCCTCCAAAGGGAAGTATCAGTATGCTAAAAAACAGAAAAACACTCAAATTTCACAAATTTTCTGTTTTTTCGACAATTAATCGTTTGCAAATAATTAATTAATTCGACTTTACTATTTGTATATACCTGACCTTATTTTCACAAAATATATAGGAATATGAGAATTTTATTGCCTGTGTATATCTCTCATTTGTTATCGTATATCAAACAAATGATTAAAAACGAAATAAACAAAACTAATGCCCCTTTAAATCGATTCCAGTTTTCAATTTTTCTAATGCTTGAAAATATGCCAGAAAAAGGGAAATCGTCAAATGTCGAACCGTTCTACTCGAGAATTGATCTGTTATATGGTAATGTACAAATACGCGGAATTTGCTAACATTTTTCCAAATTTTGACAAGAAAATGTCCTTTCCAACCCTTTCTCAGTCATTGAGGCTAAAACAGTAGTGTGTAACTCTTGAACAGCTTAAAACTTGGACGGATGATTCTTTTATTCTTTGTTTTATTGTTCGATTTGGGGCAGATGTTTTTTCTTTCTTTGACTATTTCATTTGAAACATGCTCATTGGAGTATAGAATAATGTTTGAAATGTTATGTTGCTCGTAATATAGAACGGTCTCTTGTATATGTAATACTGTTTGGAATTAGTCATGTTCTGAAAATGTGTTATGCTGTTTGAAATAGCCTGTGTTCCTTAGAACACGTTATGTTGTGTGGAATATATTATATTATTTGTATCATATTATGTTGTTTGAAATAAGTTATGTAAAAGTTATTTGGAATATGTAATAATATTTTAAATTTGTTAATCAAATGTTATTTGGATCGTATTATGTTGTTTGAAATAAATTATTTTATTTAGACTCCCTTGCACCAATCGTGCTTTTCACCGAACTTGACCTTATCACCAAACTTGACCTTTTTACCGAATTTGACGAGAACGTTTTCCATGGAACGTGTGCGACAGGTGTGGCATGCCACCAGAGAACGCTGACTCTTTCCGGACACCTGGTCTGATCCCGTTTCGGATTCGCAATGTTCTTCATGTTGAGACCATTTGCACATCTAATTCGTCGTGTTATAATGGACTTGAGTTTTGATTATCGATTGGTACTTCTTCAATTTTACTTAGAGTATGTACAATTTATTTGGAATATGTTATAAATTTTGAAATATGTTAATCAAATATTATTTGGATCATATTATGTTGTTATTGTATTTAGTATATGTAAAAGGTTTTTTGTTGAATATTTGATATTATTACATTTTAATTAAAATTATCAATTAAATAAAAGCTTTATTTTTCACTGTTATTTTCATTGATTTTACTGTATTTTGATTGGCTTCATGATATATATCAATATTTTTCATTAAGCCAATCAAATACAGTGCCAGACCACTAATGAAAATCCGATTATTTAATCCCATCTATAATGTAATGATAATTGTCAATTCTTTGTTTGATTATTTATAAACTGATCACATTTGCTAGCGAATGCTAATAAATGGTGATGCTGCGGTAAAAAGTTTTGAACACGTACTGTAGATATGACGTATCAATGAGGGATTTTCATAAGCAGGGTTAGTTGTATCGAAGCCAAACAAAATGGCTCCGCACAGACTTGTTCTGTCTCAACTAAAAAGCAGACGATATTATGTGTGTTTAAGTGGTCGAAAGTGGAAATGTTTAATGTATCCACTATCTACGTCAACAGTTCGAAAGTTTTTGAAAAAAAAATCAGTGACACTGGAAATACAGTACAGAAAATGAACATCGAATTGGGCGAACTTCGAAGTGAGTTTGCTGTTCATGTCTAGGCCTAACTTTGGCACGATCTTTGAGGCATATTTCTCATAACGGGACCAGTGTAACTGTATGTTGAAGGTAATATTAATTAAAGAAATTATATTTAGGATCTTGATGATTTTTATGGCCAGTTGTGGCGATGGATTTCAGATATATATTGCCCCTAGATCTTAATAACGGATCGGGATCTGCCCCGTATATTATGTCGCTCTAGGCCTAAGTGTGAGTTCTCAATGGAAAAAAGGAAAACCAACTTCAGATTCTGTCGTAACATACCAACTCACCAGGCCTCAATATTATAGAAAGTATATGAATGATACTTAAAATTAATCTACACAATAAATTACACTTTTTCAGAAACTTCAAATAAATAGTCGCAGTCAAGTGATGTATTTCAGTCAAGACCTGGTTTGTTTACATTTCACAAGCAGTACAGTAGACTTGTTCAGAATATCAGGTAGCCTAAATCTAGGGACTGACGAAACTTAACTGGAAAATGTAATAAATAGAATATTTGACAATTGTTTACGCACTCGTGTTAAATATGTATTTTCCTGCCTCACCCGATGTAATAAACATGTTATCCAAATGCAATTGTCAAATACCATCTATATATTTGAAAAATGTTAAAGTGGCACTAGTTGTATTATTTTTCATAATACATTTTTACCTTTTTAAAACTAAGATTGATATACAACGAGAAGAAAGATATATACACAGGCATGAACATTTTAAAATTCCTATTTATTTTTTAAAAATCACTTGAAAATACCAGTAAGGCACTTTTCACTTGCAATTAACTAATTAAAACTTACTAATTGTATATGCATACCACGTTAGATCTGACCTTATGTTCACACAATATATAGGAATACAAGGTGTTAATGCATGTGTATAGCTCTAATTTGTGGCCGAGTGGTTAGAGCATTGCGCTTTAAATCACAAGGCCTCTCACCTCTGGTTCGAATCCCGCTAGGGTCATTTCGAATTAAGTGGGAAAGTTTGCCAGTTTTCTTGCGGAAGGTCGGTGGTCTTTACCCGGGTAACCGGGGTTTCTCCTCCACCAATAAAAACTGGACGCCATCATATGACTGAAAGATTGTTGAGTATGGCGTAAAACAAAAAATCAAATCAAATCAAATCAATGTTACTGTACATCAAGTACAAGTACAAAATTAAGTTTTGGGGTAAACAAAGCTAATGCCCGTTCAATCAAATGTTATTTTCAGTTAACTATTGGAATATATTCTAATACATTTTGTTGCGTATCTCAAATTTTAACAGAAATATGATATGTTTCCTTTAGCTATTTGGGACAGTCAAGAATGAGCTTTATCGTCGCTTTCATTGAAATTCCGGTGTAAATTAATAGATCTTTTTCCGAGTTTTTCTGTTCAGTGATAATAGTATGCCCTTTCAAATGAAAAAGGACAATTCACTTTCAGTTAAGCAGTAAATTTGAAACAAGATATTACCAAATGTTGTTAATGTAAATATTTCAGAATCGGAAGTAACCGTGCCAGAATTTCTCTTGAATTCACATGATCAGAGTACAAAGTATTTCGACAAAGTTGAATGGAACGGAATGGAAGAACTCGAAATTGGTCTATGTAATCAAATTCCCGGAAAGTTAAATCATCTTCCATATATAAATGCTACTTTTTATCATAAATCGACACATCACAATTTGAAAAGCACATGTACGTAAACGTATATATTTTCGTTGCATAGATAGTTTTAGATGAGAGTCGACAAGGTGAATACCTTAGCCTTGATTTAAATATCAGATGATAAGATGCATATTTATCTTAATCTTGTTGCATAGGTAGTTTTATGTTTGAGTCAACAAGATATATATCTTATTTTTGTTAACACGGTGTTTCAAGTGGAGTTCGAGGTCGGTGGAACATTGTAACCGGGTGTTCTCCTCAACTTTTAAAAACCGTTGAGTATGGCGTACAACACCATTCTCAAAGGGGGCTGACAAGGTGCATATCTTTATCCTGTTGCATATGTAAGTATTGTTAAACAATGTGAACATTGTAATCTTGTTGCATAGGTTTAGTCTTAAATATCAAATATAACAAATTCATATAAATATCATGAAATCGTTATAGAAACATTACAATCATTTATACACTTTTGAAGTAAACGATCAAAGTTTTTTATACCAAGAAAACTTGGTCAGTGTTTTTGCAGGATTTCTGTTGGAATCTCATCCTATTGTCTTGAACTTTGGAGGGAATTAGCCATTCAAAATTGTTGCAAGTTGTTGTTGTATTGTTGTTTAACGTCCCACTCAAGAATCTTTTACTCCTACAGAGATGACAGCAAAGTCCAGTGAAGGGATTCAAATTTTGACCTATGCTCGGCCATTGAAGGAAAGGAAAAGCCAGTCGCCTTCGCCAACGCTCTAACCCGTGATCTTCTGGTTGCAAATCGTACACTCTACCGTGGAACCACGACCTCTTTCATAATGGAAGTGGGTTTACAAAAATTGCATCGTTAATCCTGCGATATTTAAATCAAAATGAAGTATTAATGTATAATGAAAACTATCAGTCCATTAGAACACGGCAGATTAGATATACATATTGTCTCAACATGAAGAACAATTGTGAATCCCAAACGTGATGGGACCAGGTGTCCAGAAGGAGTCAACGTCCTCTGTCAGTAAAATTTCGAGAAAAGGATACAAGCGTGGTGGTTTCAAGCAATGCAAGTAAATGAAAACTATTATGGACAAATTAAATGATTTAAGATTTAACATAATTGGGTGTACGATTTATCATATGGTTCCCCAAAATGGTAATACACAGAAGACACATTGAAACAGCAAGGAAATCATCGTGGGAGAAGGGAACCATAATTAATGACTTTCAATTAATTATTATATGTTTTAAGATTCTTTGTTTAATGAGATGTATTACTTTGCAATTTCGATTATTCCTCTTTATTACCATGACGTATATGTATGTAATATGAATTTGAGATTAGAATGTTCTTTTACGCCACACTCAACAATTTTTCAGTTAAATGTTGGCGGCCAGTTTTTAAATGGTGGAGGAGATAACCCGGTTACAGTGTACTCGGGAAGAGACCACCGGCCTTCCGCAAGTAAACTTGCAATTTTTCAAATCGGCTTAGGTTCCAGTGGGACTCGAACCTGCGCTGACCAGAAGTGAGGGACTTCATGGTTCAAAGCGAGATGCTCAAACCACTCCGCCACGGAGGCCCCTGTACCCACTTTCTATGATACTCTAAATAGTATGAATATGTTCATTTTCGGTATGCCAATTGGCATACAGAATAAAATACATAATGCAGTTGTCATATTAAAATAATTTTGTCTTTGTAAACAATGCGTTGCCGCCTTTTCCCCTAGTGTTCATCAAAATCTTTGATAGGGTCAACAGATGACTTTGACCAAGAAAAAAGTTCTTTGACCAAATTTTTTATGGGAAACTTTGATATTGTCAATAAGCATGAGTTGATTTCTTCAATTTGGCAAATGGACTCGCATGAAAGTTATAATGACTTATTGAGTATTTTCTTAAATCTTATAAATCTAATTAACGATACTGAAGTTATAGTTTTACAATAAAGGCCAAAGCTAATGCTCAAGACAATATCTTTTTTTGTCAATAAAACTTCATCAGTTGAGCTCATATTTAATATTTATTATAAATGTGCATTTCCGAAAGAAACAGGTGGTATAATACAAGGCCACATAATTAATCAATATGTATTATCAAATCCGTTTAAGAGTACCCACTTAATAAAGATGGCTATCTTAGCTTTTGAGAAGTTTATAGAATTTAAATAATGCTTTCCGAGTGAAATCTTCATTTAGTATAAAATAATCGACTGGTACCGAAATACCAGGTTTTTTATTTTAGTATTTTGGAGTCATGAAATGTACACTCATACACAAACAGTGTGTATACATATATTCATTTTGTAAATGTACACATCCAATGGGTAATACATCTTGAGTGACGTATGCGGAATTTCACCAAGTACGATTCACCCGAGGGATTAAGCAGTTTAACAGCGTGTTAGGTCGATCGTTTGATATTCGGGGTATCTGAACGATCGCGTTGCACAATTTGTACACCGGTTATTGATCAAGTTATTTGAAATAGGTTTCACTGAACAAATTTTCTTGATATTTTCACTGTTTGTGAGATAATTCTTGGATACCCAGTATGCTGTCTTAGATTCAGTGAATTACATGGGATATTTTAACTACAATATGGATTATAAGTTCGTCATTTGGACGTTTTTAATTGCTTTAGGATTTTCCACAATAACCGCTCAAGGTAAGATACTTACGATATCCTGCACATTGTATACCTTTTCCAGTTATCTTTTAACTTATTGACCCCTGTAGTCGCATCTGAACTCGCCCATTTCAAAGAGCGGTAAAGTTCACTGTCAAAATTCAGGGGTGTTTGATTTAGCGTCCCTTTTACACAAATTCAGTATGCATTATAAACTTGATCATTTCCGATTTTTAAATCGATCATGCTTTTTATTAATTTGGGTGAATCTAAATGTGACCAGAGGGGGTGATGCGTTAATCTTTGTTATTTGAAAGTGAGGCAATTCGCTCATTGTATATCGACGGTATTCATTATTCAAAGACCCCCTCTCACAAAGATGACGGGTCACAGCTATATTTTGGGATAAACTTACAGTTTTTTAATAACTTCTAGAGGAGTTGAACATAAATATAACAACTGAAAAATCAAAAACCTAAACTTGGGCATCTGGTAACGATGCGTCATACGTTCTAAACTTGGACATCTGTAAGGATGCGCCATAGATCGAGATTTAAACACAGCAGGACGCTATATTGTGGTCAAAAGAGCTGGAGAAATAATCAAACATGGTGTGAGTTAAGCGAACGTGGATATCTCGACACTTCGTGGTAGGAATCAGGATGCAAATCCCCGAGAAACCATCTGATTGGACAATCAGACTGTTAATATTTAGGTTGAGATTTCTCTGTCAACTCACCCCTAGCATGTGAGATCTTTTTATTTGATTAGGTTACTCATTCTCTTGAAAATCGGAGGCGCAATGTTATCAACCCAGTAGAACAATGTGAACAACGGTTTATGGTGATCTATGTAACCTATTTTTACATTGCATCGGTTTGTGACGTAATGAATGGATTCACAAATTACTGTTCTAGTGTAGGCGTATGTTGACATACACATACACAAAACAATGGTAGAAATATTAGTGTACTTTTTTGCAGTTATACAGGAAGCACCTTGATACATTTTATACTTAAAAATACTTACAATTATTCTTTTTACAATGGATGCATAGATAAAATTAATAAATGACATCAAATATCTTATTTCTGATAAATTTTAATACAATGGAAAATATTTAAGAGACCACCCCATCTGACATTGAAATATCGTCTTTTAAGACAGGTGGTCTCTCAAAAGAAGTAACATTTACAAATATGTTTTACTTAATGGTTTTAGGCATAATACATTGATATTATTTTTACGTCCTTAATGAATCACAGTCATATGTGTCAAGGGAGATTGCACATCATACATTACTTAGTGGTTTCATTGATACGTATGCATTACTTAGTGGTTTCATTGATACGTACGCATTACTTAGTGGTTTCAAAGGTATTCATTGATATGTATGCATTACTTAGTGGTTTCATTGATACGTACGCATTACTTAGTGGTTTCATTGATATGTATGCATTACTTAGTGGTTTCATTGATATGTACGCATTACTTAGTGGTTTCATTGATATGTATGCATTACTTAGTGGTTTCATTGATACGTACGCATTACTTAGTGGTTTCATTGATATGTATACATTACTTAGTGGTTTCATTGATATGTACGCATTACTTAGTGGTTTCATTGATATGTATGCATTACTTAGTGGTTTATAGAATCATTGATACGTACGCATTACTTAGTGGTTTCATTGATATGTATGCATTACTTAGTGGTTTTTCAACATTGATACGTACGCATTACTTAGTGGTTTCATTGTATATGTAATTACGCATTTAAGGTACTTAGTGGTTTCATTGATACGTACGCATTACTTAGTGGTTTCATTGATATGTATGCATTACTTAGTGGTTTCATTGATATGTACGCATTACTTAGTTAGTGGTTTCATTGATATGTATACATTACTTAGTGGTTTCATTGATATGTACGCATTACTTAGTGGTTTTATGCATTACTTAGTGGTTTCATTGATATGTATGCATTACTTAGTGGTTTCATTGATATGTACGCATTACTTAGGTTTTATGCATTACTTAGTGGTTTCATTGATATGTACGCATTACTTAGTGGTTTTATGCATTACTTAGTGGTTTCATTGATATGTACGCATTACTTAGTGGTTTTATGCATTACTTAATGGTTTCATTGATATGTACGCATTACTTAGTGGTTTCATTGATATGTATACATTACTTAGTGGTTTCATTGATATGTACGCATTACTTAGTGGTTTTATGCATTACTTAGTGGTTTCATTGATATGTATGCATTACTTAGTGGTTTCATTGATATGTACGCATTACTTAGTGGTTTTATGCATTACTTAGTGGTGTCATTGATATGTACGCATTACTTAGTGGTTTTATGCATTACTTAGTGGTTTCATTGATATGTACGCATTACTTAGTGGTTTTATTGATATGTGTGCATTACTTAGTGGTTTCATTGATATGTATACATAATTTATCATTTGTGATTAATCTCGGTTGTCAAATATCCGAGGGACAACATAACCGAGTGGAATATCGCGCTCTAAATGGCGGAGTTTCTCGCTCCTCGCTAAATGGGTCATTCACCGAGAAATCGTCCCGGAAGACAGAGCTGCGATCTCGGCGCGTGGCTTGGTCGCCGCAAGGTTGACGGCTGACCGACGGTTGGTCACGTCTTGGTCTTCCATGGTTGCACGTGGTTGTTCTCCCCGACAAAGAGATCGTAGCTTGGTTTTTTTGACATATCAAAAAACTGAGATTCGACCTAGATGTCGCACAGAGAGGGTCGAAAAATCGATTAAAGGAGACAATCGAGACTAGAACGGGGATGAGCGGTGTTCGGTATTCTCGAGCGAGAACTGATTGCGTGCATGGTTGTGCTGCTCGGAGCATAAGGAGATAGGTCCGGTACGTAGCTTCATCTCCAGCCTCATGAGGGAGTAGTACTTACCATAATGTTTCCGCTGGCGTTCAAGCAGCCAGGGAGCAACCCAATGTTTCTTCTTGGTCTACTTCTTTCTCCTTATCTTCAGCATGGTTAGCATAACCTGAGAGTGTTGCTGGTGTTGCAGAGATGCTAAAATTACATAGTATGATGCCGAGTGATTGGGTCCATGTTGTCTCGTCGGAGGCTGGTCAAAAACTGATTGTCGGTAAAAGATAGCGAGGCCTTTTTATACGGTCGCAGTGGGTCGCACGCAAATCCGGGCGACCGTGAAATATTTGTGCGTAGCTCAGGGGATAATCTGTCCAGAAAAGATAGAAAATTGAGCATAAAGAGTGAGGCTGGAAGGTTTATATCGCAAGCTAAATCGTATTGACCGAGTGTACGTTGCAACTCGTATGTAGCTTCATCGGCCAAGATTAAGCCTTGATCGGCCGAGGTCACGCACTTGCGAGGATAGATCGCCGAGAGATCGACACTCTGTCACAGAATAGTCAGACAGAACGAGCTTTGGTCGTGTTAAGATCGATTAGGTCGCACGTATTTTGCCAGCGACTACGGAAAATCATAGCTGCGATCATAGTCGCGCGCGATTTTTCCAGATCTTACTCGATGAAATGACGCCTTTAAATTTCCACTTCCATGGTATAACGTTTGCGAATTATAGTTATCTGTCCATAAACAAGCCACTATATTTGAGACATTTTCTACTTCCTCTCGAGAACCAGTGGGCCATTTTTATCCACACTTGACGTGAAGTATCTCCGTCTGAAGCCGCATACCGTTTGCGATTGAAAAGGGGTTAGGGCCAAAAATGATAAAAAAGACAAGAACTTGATACATCTCAGCGTGAACCAAAGATAAGATAGTCCCCTGGAATTTTAATGCATTACTATTAAGTCAATATCAACAATTTTTGGGTATAAAAAATATCCGAAACGAGCCGTTTTATCTTCCGATTCTGTCATTGCCCTCGGCCATGACGATTTTTATGGATTGTTGTGTTATTAGGTTTCATGGTGTTATCATGTTCCATTCAAAATTCGAATGCTACATGTAAGAGTGCTATGACTGAGGGTACTAATAGTCAGAATTACAACAAAAAAATCCAATATGAAATATTTTATCCAAGCCATGCATAACAATATAAAAAATCTGAGATACCAAAGTATAAATCAATAGAATGTCCAGGACATAGATACAAATCCAGTAAAAATGGACAAACACGGACCTCTGGAAACCAAGAGGTGGGATCAGGTGCCATGGAGGAGTAAGCATACCCTGTCGACCGGTCACACCCACCGTGAGTCCACAGTCACATTCTTTATATACCTATATATTTTTTGAAAATAAGGTCAGGTCCAATGTGATATTCATTTACAAATAATAAGGTTTAGTTAATTAATTACAATTGAAAATGTGCCAAGCTTAGGTTTCTTTAGCAATTGGCACAAAAATATATAGGAATTGAAGAATTTTTATACCTGTGTATATCTTGTTTTTGTTATTGTATATCAATCTAAGTAGTAAAAAAGAAAAAAAAAAAAAAGAAAACACAGCTAATGCCCCTCGAAATAGCTTCCCTTTAATCAAAACTGCAAGTTTATTGAATCTTACCGTTTTTTTTTACATAAAGTGCATCATTACTTCCAAAAATACTATAATACTATCATTTCACAAAATTGGTATAGCCGATACATTCTGTGCCGCTGATCAATAAGCCTGTCATCATGAACTATAATGCTCTTACAAGCATATCATTTGTCATCATTCCATTTTGGTAGATTTTCAATAAGATGAGCAAAAGGAAATAATATAAACAGATTTTGACAGTTGTATTAATTACGGACAAAGAATTTAATTTGAACTCCGGCCGTGTGGACCTAAAAAATAAATGCATGGTAGTCTACTGCAAATGCAAAGCTGGTGTGATTGTAGTTGATGTATGCTTCCATGTTGCAGTAATTGTGTTATGGTATGCTGATTAGACGAAACGCCGATACCTGGAGGGAAGTGCCATAGGATTACATAATTGAACTATAACTGTGATGCTATAAAGAAATTGGGATTCACTAGATGGGTTTCTAAGCACCAGCCATCTGAACTATGTCACGATACAAATTTAATTGCGGTATTGCTACTTTTGATATGTTATGGTATATAAGTGTGTACTTGATAGGTGACAGTTTGTGACACGATGTATTTGGGAGAATTCTTCTAGAATTTTTACATCGTAGTTATTTCAACCTTATAGCTTTGGTGAAACAGAAGTCTTAATGGAATACCCTGTTCAAGTAAACCGTAAGAGTCAATATTGTTGTCTTAATGTAAAGAAATAAATACTAAAATGATATTACATGTCATTACTAACACTAGTATTAACCTTGAAACTACTGACTGTTGTCGTAATCTGTACGTTGGCTTTCGTGTACTTTTACCACCGTAAATCAACCACATTGTTAGATTTTCTGGGCATACCCACAATAATGCTTTATTACATTTTCAGAATTTGGACTTTATTTGTTGTTTATTGGATATACTTTTTTTGTGTTTATTGGATGCCATTTTTGTTGTTTATTGTTTGTTATTTATTGGATAACATTTTTATTGTTTATTGGATAACAGTTTTTGGTGTTTATTGGAATATTTTTTTTTGTTTATTGGATAACATTTTTTGGTGTTTATTGGATAACATTTTTTTTGTTTATTGGATGACATTGTTTTTGTTAATTGATAACAATTTAGTAATGATAAACGCTTGATCATATGTAACATGTAGTTTTCTTTATATCTTTGTATCCATCGCTCTGTAAATTATTTTCTTTTTTTTTCTTAGGAGAAATACAAATTTTTTGTGAATCAAGCACCACTCCAGAGATTATAATGAGCAACATTCAGGAAACGTACATATTCAAATATGATCAGAAAAACAGGTAAGTTTTCTTCTTTTTAGCTCAACTGATCCGAAGCTTCAAACGAGCCTTTATGGTCACCGAACCGTTAACTTGTCACATTCACATGTTGACGAATCTGCCGAAAGCAATTACATCTGGTTTTCGGCCAGATCGACTCAGGTGTGGATCCTGGGTGGGTTGAAATCAGTCTTTGAAAATCTTCTGTAGAACTGCTGTATGAATTGAAAAACTTAGTAACATCTGAGTGATATATATATCGATGTATGATAGAAGTTGTTGCCGTAGAATTTTTCATCAGTTTTTTTTATCTTCATTCATTTCTGTATTGTTTCTGAGATTCCTCCTCTTTGATTCACTGTTTGCATTCATTATTGTATGTTATCCGTGATGTCGCATGGGTTGCTTTTCTTGCCTGAATTTTTATACAATGCCCGCTTTTTAAAAAAGTTATGATATTTTAGAACTGGCAAAAAGGAAGAAGGATATTTTTCACACTTACAGCTTTCTTTCCAAGCCACAGCTGGGATTTTGATAAACTTTTACTGACATTTAGTATTCAAGGTCCCCCTGACACGTCTTGGTATTTCTATCAGATCGACTTAGGGGTGGTTCAAAAATAGGTTAAAGAAGGTACCCCTCTTTTAAAATCTTCTCTTCTAGAGCCGCTGATTCAATTGCAAAAGTAATTGCATCAGAGTGATCTACATGAATGTATAGTGCAAGTTTGTGTTTTTGGTAGAAATCGTAGAAAATTATTTTTTTATCCGTTTTGACATCTTTGAACTTTTTAATATTCATTCAACGTGTTCTTCAAAACCGCCAAACGAATTCTGACGACGTTTTACAGGTAGCAAGTACTCAGAATATTTTACCAAGTCTATTTTCCGCCAGATCGGCTCAGCAATGAATCCAAGGTGGGGTGAAATAGATCCGAGAGGGTACCCCTCTTTGAAAATCATCGCCAGGATTGCTGCATGGATTGAAAAATTGAACTAAGTGCATCTGAGTGATCTAGATGTATGTGTAATTCAAGTTTATGTTTTTGTAGAAATGAATTTTTCATGTTTTTGGATGTTTTTTGACATTATCTTGAAAAGTATAATAGGTAGAGTAAAAGTGAAAGAAGCAATCATTTTCATCATACAAAGATTGTCAGGTTGCCCCTTATGAGTTATTTCCCCTTTTAATTGGATTTGGATTTTTCATGTTTTCGAATGTTTTTTGTATCTTGAAAAGTATTGTAGATAGAGTAAAAGTGATGGGAGCACAAATGTTAAGCATGCAAAGGGCTACAAAAGGTCATTGGGGCCAATATTGTCAGGTTGCCAATTATGGGATTTTTTCCCCCTTTTAAGTAGATTCTTTATGTCTTTGACAGTTTTTTCGCACTATGTAGTATAATAGAGAGAAAGTGAAGGAAACAAAAATGTTCAGCATGCAAAGATCTATAAAAATATCAGTAGGACCGAAATTGTCAGGTTGCCTCTCATGGGAGTTTTTCCACTTTTAAATGGATTTTTTGTGTTTTTGGATATTTTTGACATTATCTTGAACAATATAGAGCAATAGAGAGAAAGTGAAAGAAGCACAAATGTTCAGCATGCAAAGATCTACAAAAAAGTCAATAACGCTGAAATTGTCATGTTGTCCCTTATGGAAGTTTTTTCCCCTTGATCCGATATGCCAGGGCGTGTACAATAGTAGAATTCATATACAGAGGTAAACTACTCACTGACAAATTATTGACACAGGGATATCGAAAACCGCATTTAATGTCAACATTCCGCAAATTTTACGGTCGGTATAATAGTCTTGTTTGCGATTACTCTGTTTCACTAAGTAAAATGTTGAGTTGCCTTTTCGTTGGCGGTTGTTGAGACGTCTGTACCAATTGTGACGAGGATACACTCCTTACGTATGTCATTGGACTTAACTGTGGACTCACGGCGGATGTGACCGATCGACAGGGGATGCTTACTCCTCCATGGTACCTGATCCCACCTCTTGGTTTCCAGAGGTCCGTGTTTGTCCATTTTTACCGGATTTGTATCTATGTCCTGGACATTCTATTGATTTATACTTTGGTATTTGAGATTTTTGATATTTGTTCCTAAATTAGTCAATTTATTTATTATCTAGATTTTGGCTAATTTTTATTTTCCAATTTTCATTTCCTTCATTTAGTAATCTTTTTATTCAGCATATTTTCAATGTATTTATAAAACTTTTAACAGGAATCAATTTTACGCTGTCCCTTTCATAAGTTTGTATAATTACATTTTTTTCTTAATTTTATCATTACTGCTAACCCAGAGGAAAATATAAGTTATAGATTTTAGTTCTTTAAGATAATTTCCACCTGGATTTGGAAGAGATATAAAAAATGATTCATTTGAGATATTAATAAATTTTTAATTACAATTAATGTACAAAAACCCGAAAGATTTGTTTTTCTCCAATTTTGTATCATATAATTTAAATATGTTTTTTTTTTCAAATTTCATTATTGTATTTTATGGATAATCAACATCATACTCTATTCCAAATAAACTAAGGGTGTGAAATCCCCATTTAAAATCTTAAATCTATACAATTTTTTGAACCCTATCTATTTATTTTTGAAAAATTAATTTTTAAACCTGAGATATGCGAATGTATTTAATTCTTTTATTGAGGCCCCCAAGTGATTGTTCATATCCATATAAGAAGAGTGGCATCATCTGCAATTTTTTATTATCTATTTCATCTGATATTTCATTTTTCCTCAAATTTTTAAATTTCGTTTATTAATATATCTTCCCTTTCTTTATTTTGTTTTTACTTATATGATGTATAGGATTCTGTTTTACCTGCCAGGAGTAGGAGTAAAGTTTCGAGAAAAAGTTGGTCATTTATCTTGAAGTGTAAGTCCTTGTCTGCAATATCATTGAGATTATTCATATTGTAGACTATTTTTTCTAAATTTTATTAATTTCTTCGTTGATCATATTTAGATATTCAATATTAGATAAAAGTAAATTGGTAAAATTCCACAAGCCCTTCCCTCTTTTGAATTCATGTATTACTAAAATAGTCCTAATAATTGAATGATTTGATCTATAATTGGATTCAATTTCTTATTTTTCTATATTTTGTAAAAGATTTTCGCCAATTAAAAAAGTCTAATCTTGCCGGTTTCATTTGATTTTTGTTTTTCCACGTATATCTATAAATTTCTGGATTAAGTTCCCTGAAGACATATACAAGACTGTATTTTGTTATATATATATATAAAGTTCAAACGATTTTTTGTGGATCCATTATACGATTAACATCACCACATATTATGAATTTATCAGTTTTAAAAAACTTCTATCACATTGAAAATTTCTTCAAAAATTTAATTTGAGGCATATAAGGTAATTAGTGTTAATTTAGTATCTTCAATACTCATATCCAAAGATACAAAATTAATTACAACTTTTTTCTCTCTGTGTACTTTACATTCAAAATTATTATCGAGTAACACTGCTATACCCCTAGCATTTGATTTAAAATTGCTAAAATAGCATTTATACACCAGTTCTGCTTCTATTTTGTTTTCTAAATCTTCAGTAAAATGTGTATCTTGTAAAAAGTGTATATCATATTTTTTTCCTTTAGATAATTAAGTACATCAAGTCTCATTTTTTGATCTCTTAATACTTGACAATTTTCTGATATAATTTCTATCCCTGTCATTTTCGGGTGAAAATTTTAAATCTACAAGCATATGTGTTGTTTTTCAATTAACTATAGGAGAGTGCGAAAGAAAGTAACTTAATAAATAGATAAAAAACATAAAAAATATGACAAAACAACATCTACTCTGCCCGACTGAAGATTTACACTAAAGTTTTGTCATTCAATCTTAGCAATTTTCATACATATTTTTATTATTAGGCTGTACGGCTACAAATATATTATATAAAAATGAAAAAAAGGAAGTGTATATACAATGTCAGTAATAACATGTCATATATTTAATATAGCAAACAATTTACATAGGTTTATAAGTAATTGTAACAAATGCCATTTTTTATCTGGCTAATTTAACAACTTGAATGTGATCTAGTGATAGGAATGTTAAAGAGAATTTGAAATGAAATACCTACATATTATTCACTAATTTCTACATAGATATAGGGAACTAGAAAAAAATAATTTACATTTCACCAAGTAAACAAAAATATATTACAAGTGCATATAATGCAGTGTTTTTGTAATTATGTACTTGTGCACACCTTTACTAGAACATCCTCGTTAGAATTAAGAGAAAATACAACCACATGATATTTGAATTATCATTTACCATACACATGATTATGATACACAAAACATCTCCAGTAGATCTAGTGTGTGACCAATCAGGTCCAGTAGATCTAGTGTGTGACCAATCAGGTCCAGTAGATCTAGTGTGTGACCATTCAGGTCCAGTAGATCTAGTGTGTGACCAATCAGGTCCAGTAGATCTAGTGTGTGACCATTCAGGTCCAGTAGATCTAGTGTGTGACCAATCAGGTCCAGTAGATCTAGTGTGTGACCAATCAGGTCCAGTAGATCTAGTGTGTGTGACCAATCAGGTCCAGTAGATCTAGTGTGTGACCATTCAGGTCCAGTAGATCTAGTGTGTGACCAATCAGGTCCAGTAGATCTAGTGTGTGACCAATCAGGTCCAGTAGATCTAGTGTGTGATCAATCAGGTCCAGTAGATCTAGTGTGTGACCAATCAGGTTCAGTAGATCTAGTGTGTGACCATTCAGGTCCAGTAGATCTAGTGTGTGACCAATCAGGTCCAGTAGATCTAGTGTGTGACCAATCAGTTCCAGTAGATCTAGTGTGTGACCAATCAGTTCCAGTAGATCTAGTGTGTGACCATTCAGGTCCAGTAGATCTAGTGTGTGACCAATCAGGTCCAGTAGATTTAGTGTGTGACCAATCTGTTCCAGTAGATCTAGTGTGTGACCATTCAGGTCCAGTAGATCTAGTGTGTGACCAATCAGTTCCAGTAGATCTAGTGTGTGACCAATCAGTTCCAGTAGATCTAGTGTGTGACCATTCAGGTCCAGTAGATCTAGTGTGTGACCAATCAGGTCCAGTAGATTTAGTGTGTGACCAATTAGGTCCAATAGATCTAGTGTGTGACCAATCAGGTCCAGTAGATCTAGTGTGTGACCAATCAGGTCCAGTAGATCTAGTGTGTGACCAATCAGGTCCAGTAGATCTAGTGTGTGACCAATCAGGTTCAGTAGATCTAGTGTGTGACCAATCAGGTCCAGTAGATTTAGTGTGTGACCATTCAGGTCCAGTAGATCTAGTGTGTGACCAATCAGGTCCAGTAGATCTAGTGTGTGACCAATCAGGTCCAGTAGATCTAGTGTGTGACCAATCAGGTCCAGTAGATCTAGTGTGTGACCATTCAGGTCCAGTAGATCTAGTGTGTGACCAATCAGGTCCAGTACATCTAGTGTGTGACCAATCAGGTCCAGTAGATCTAGTGTGTGACCAATCAGGTCCAGTAGATCTAGTGTGTGACCAATCAATTCCATATCATACAAGTTTGACTTTGTGGTTAATACATCATGGATATTATAGGCACTTCAATGCTTGGAAACATTTCACTATGTACACAAGGATAATTTACAGTGTACATGTACATACACGTATAATGCAGTATCTTGCACACACTTTTAATAGTAATTCATCGTTAAGAACAAGACAAAATACAATCTCAAAGAATTTGTATATATTCACCATTCACATGGTTTTCCGTTTCAGATTTGTGTCAATTCTGTTTTCAGTTTTGGTAAATTCCGTTTTTTCTGTTTTTATAAAAATGGACTGAAACTATAGGTTAGATGGGAAATATCTAACAATACAAACTCATAATCATACTTTCAATATTCTGCCACACTAATTTAATGATAGTTTAAATTGGAATTAAATAAAACATATACATGTATATGCAACACCGTATGTTTTTATGATTTTAAAATATTTGATAAATAATTTGTAAGTGTGTAGGCATATATATATATATATATATATATACATGTAGGTAACAAGTTTTGTTGGAAATTGTACAGGTAATTTCTAATTACATGTACTTATTTTTGCTTCAATTTATCACCTAACTTCGAACAAGTCTGTGATGTCTCATTTGGTGTTTTTACTTTAGATAAACTTATAAAGTAGATCTACATGTACATGTATTCTTTTAATTTATTTATCAACACTAGCGTAATCTATACTATGCTAACAGACTTTGAAAAATTAAATGTCACCATCCTCATATAGATTCAAAGGAAACTATCAACCCGTGCTGATGTATTTATTTTTTAAACGGGAGGAATTCTCCTCTTTTTACATACATGGTTTTTCAGACATCCTGTCTCGCTTTCAAATAACGTCAAGGTGTGAACACGTAATAAAAACCGGCTGTAAATCGAGCGGTATGTCATAAAAAGTTAGGATGGATTGTACATTGTGAATTTGCTATAAAAACTGGTATATATATTCAGAAATTGAAATAAACATTATGAAAACCTAATTTAAGATATCAAATTAAAACTATTTTTGTTTTAGAAGACACCAGATCGGCAGATGTAAGTCAGTACTGATGTTAGGACAATGGAAATGATCGGCCTTATGTTTCGATGTGTAAATGTAGGCTAATAGATCTACGGAATAAAATTAATTGATGTAAAATTATGTGATGAAATATTTTGAATAAACAAAGAATTGAAGTTTATAACACACGGAAATAGCACACTAGTTCACAAATTAATAAATGCTATCCCATGTTGGAATTTTTTCAAAAACGCAAATTCCATGTACATAGGTAAACTACTCACTGACAAATTACTGACACAGGGATATCGAAAACTGCAAATTTTACGGTCGGTATAGTAGTCTTGTTGCGATTACTCTGTTTCACTAAGAGAAATGTTGAGTTGCCTTTTCGTTGGCGGTCGTTGAGACGTCTGTACCAACTGTGACGAGGATTTACTCATCACATATTTCATTGGACTTGACTGTGGACTCACGGCGGGTGTGATCGGTCGACAGAGGATGCTTACTCCTCCATGGCACTTGATCGTACCTCTTGGTTTCCAGAGGCCCACGTTTGTCCATTTTTACGGGATTTGTATCTATGTCCTGGACATTCTATTGATTTATACTTTGGTTCTGAGATTTTTTATATATCAGATTGCCGATTCCGCTATTCTGTCCGCGGAAAACCACTGGCCCTAGTTATGCTACACGTGTTCATTGCATCTTAAGTCTGAGCCAAGTAAGCTAGGGCCACTGGTTTTGGCTGATTAAAATAAAATGTTTGATACTTACCACTTAAATTTAACGTAGAGGTATCTGGTGCATACTGAACTATTTATCCATGTCCATAACAAATAATAATTAATCCGTTTTGTACTAGATATTCGCACTCAAATTATCCCTGCGGGATTTTACATATGTAATGGCGGCCATCTTGAGAGCGGACAGTAAAAGAAAAGGAACGTTTACACAGGGGGGGGGGGGGATACTAAAGACAATATTTTTTCCTGACATTGTCCGGGACAGGATTTTATGTGCATATATAATGAAAACATACAGGAAAACAATATAATGAAGTTGTGATTTTATGAATTTTTTTAGGATATAAACTACAGATATGTCCAAAAAATTGTAAACATTTTTCTTGATAGGATTTTAAAATTGGCATGCTTCATGGCGAACGGGTTTGACGATGCAAATTGATTTTTTAAGACTGCAAAGATACTAAAACGAAAAATATATACACAATTTCGGCCATATGTGTAGTTTATATCCTAAAAATAATAAAATACCATCTTTACTGTACTTTGTACTTTAAAATGCCGTCCGCCTTGTTATGTCTGGACAACGTTCAGCTCAACCGGCGATCTGCAGAAAATTAATCAAGATATTATACAATGCAAATATATACAAGCTACATACAATTTATTGGTCAAATGTGTAGTTTCATAAAATCAAAACTTTATTATACTATTTTCCTGTTAAATGCACATAAATCCATAAATCATTTCCAGACAATGTTAGAAAAAAGTCCATCATACTGATTTAATTTGAGTCACTGATCTGTAACTCGAATAATCGCAACGCCCTCTATCCACTATCGTTTCTCGAGGCCTTAAAGGCAACATGTTCACTGGACTCGTCAGCTCTTTAAAATTGTATAGACCAATCGGAGATAATTGTCACGTTTAGGGAGCGTTCTCAATACTTCCGGGAAAAGAAGTAAGATTTTGTAATATCGTTTCTCAATGATTTCGGCTTTTAAAAAATAAATACGACACTAAAATTCAAGTAGAAACGTGACCTTCGTTCCACTGAACATGTTTACAAACAATTTATAACTCCTACTTTTCGTGCCACATATTAAGATAAACACATCTCATCATGCTCGAGTATAAGAAATTTCTGGTTGACACATTGTTTACAGTAAATGCACTCAGGCGTTAATGGAACAATCGAAGGTCGGCGGAATATAACGACTGGATTATTCGGGTTATGTTTGTTTATTTGTTTGTTTATTGTTGTTTAACGTCCCACTCGAGAATATTTCACTCATATGGAGACGTCACCAAATGCCGGTGAAGAGCTTCAAAGTTTGGACTATGCTCGGCACTTACGGCCATTGAGCAGTAGGGTTCTTTAACGTGCCAACGCCTACTGTGACACGGGACCTCCAGCTCTTACTGTCTCATCCGAAAGGCAGGAAACCAACCTGTCGCCGGCGGGACTCGAACTCACGACCTCACGATCCAGAGTCGAGCGCGCTACCGACTCGACTCTGGATCGTGAGGTCGTGAGTTCGAGTCCCGCCGGCGACAGGTTGGTTTATGTTAATACGCAATAATATATTGGGAGTTATGCCCCTTCATATAACTCTTTTGTCAAGAGAGGCGCGAGAATATTAATGATTACTTACATGACCCAATTATTTGACATCGCTTGCATAACACAGATTCCCGTAGGAAGAGTGTTTTCCAAAATTGAAGCGACCAAACAAAGAAAAAAGTATGTAGAAAAGATATATGATATATATTTTTCCTTTTTAATTATATCAGTTAAAATATTTTTATTTTAACGATTGTTTGATTTACAAATAAATTTTGAAATTCAGGACCAAATATAGTATGCATAAATAGTTATGACTTCGTGGTTTGTATTTCAACTTCAAGATAAGTTAAAATGGAATATTTAAGATTAAGTCAACAATAATAATAAGGATTACTAGTTTTATTTTAATTTCTTTCATGACATTATCCAAAAAATATATCAATATCTAAAAAATGCGAAGCCATGACCTACCGATGTTACGTGTATTTTTGACACCCTATCGATGTGTAATGTCAAATAGGATATACTTCTTTATTCGTACTTGACCGCTAAAATTAACCTTTAATCCGATGTTTGAGTGTAGACGTCCTTACATACATACATGTATATATATATTTATACTTGTATGCTAAGTAAAATTGAAGAAGTACCGATCAATAATCAAAACTCTAGTTCATTATAACACGACGAATGTGTAATTAGATGTGCAAATGGTCTCAACATGAAGAACAATTACGAATCCTAAACGGGATAAGACCAGGTGTCCGAAAGGAGTCAGCGTCTTCTGCTGGCATGCCACACCCGTCGCAAATGTTCCAAAGGAAAATAAAATAGGAATTTTTATAATAATCAGACATTTCTAATTGCGTAATAATATATATTGTTCTGTTCCTGTTCTGTTCCAGAATAAATGTTTACCTTTTTTACACACATGGTTTTTTCAAGACCTTAATTACGAGGCTGATTATAGAGAGATTTACTCTAAATAGATTTTTTTTCATCAAAATCCAATACAAAAAGAAATTTTGTTTAGTACTTTTCCTGTTTTTCTTTCTTAGACAAATATTGCAGTATATCTTCTCTGTCCCATAAGTCACTAAGTGCTTTTCTATTTTTTGTGCTAAGTCTTCTTTTATTATAATTGGAACTCTCTTTTCTTTCAAAATCCGTTTTCTTTTCATGATTTTTTCTTCTAACAAACTTGGCTATAATGATTTATCCTCCTCTGATCATTTTCCTTGTACACTCCTAGCCGATGCGCTATGTCTACGTCATGGCTTTCCAACTTCATACCTAATTTATTATTTAGGATATCAAGAAGAACGTTTGCCCTCAGATTCTCTTTTTTCATTAGATACACCATATATTCTTTATGACTTCAGTCGCCAATGTTGTTTTATTTCATGTACTTTCCAAACTGCTCTCTGGTCACTAAGTTTTGTAACTTTTCTTTAAAATCAGACACTTTTACAATATTCTCATGTATTTTGCTTATTTTATCTATTTTACTGTTCAGAACATCAAGTTTATCGTTGTTTTTATCTTTGTGGAAGGTAATTCCGCAACTTGGGAGTTTTAACTGTTTATTGTCTGAAATTCTTTCATTTTTTATCTGGCTGTTTTGGTGTTTCTTGTTTCCTGTGTTTGTTATATTTTTCTTGCAAAGCACCGTCATCTGACAAATAACTTGAAATTCCTCTCGAACGCTTATCTGACCTTTCTGATTGTTCTGACATTTTCTCTACATTAATTTCTAATTTTGAGATTGGTTTAGGTTTTGTATCTTGTCTATTTCACTTATTTGTCAACACGTATGCAACACACATATATATGTAAACTAACATGTAAACAGTTTTGACAACATCGGTACCCGTATACTTCATAGTCGGACGGACAAGTACTGTAGATTTTGATGTTAACGGTCATCTTTGGTTTCCTGTTTTGAATAATTTTACTTTACACATATGGCGTTCCTGAGATCCGGAAAGGTTCAGAAAATGGAGCCAGACAAATATCTGTGAATGTAAAGAATTCCCCAATAAAATATAACCCTACAATTAAAGTGTACTTAGGTTTATGAAATATACACCTAGCCAACATAATAAGATTCAGGAAAATGTTAATGAGTTTAAATATTAATTGTAGGATATATTTATCATTCATCAGCTGATACGAGGACTATTGTATGTGCCCTCCGTTTTTTCAAAATATGCCTGAATTTTTTTACGAGGTGATGAAAGTCACATGCCACAGAGTGGCTTGTCGAGGGATCTCGGAAACGCCGTATTAGTGTTTGAATGTTCTATGTGCTAAAAAAAGGTAGCTGAATTTAATTGTTTTAGAAAACATCAGGTCAATTTAGTGCCTAAGTGAGTCGTGTCCTGTGGTAAGAAGCTTGCTTCAATACATCTTATAAAAATCTTATCATGAACCAATGATCACAATTTTTTTCCAATTTAACTTACATTATTTCTAATTCAGTATCTACAAATTCTGTGAAAAGAAAGGAAAACCAAGTCTTTAGAGTTGTCTCCATTCTGTGGTCAAACGGTTACATCGTCGTGCTTTAAGCTACAGGGGCCTGTTTTGCGAAAGGTCCTAAGCCCATTACCATTATGTTATTTTTACCACGGCAAAATACATTTCTGCTCCAGTACAAATGATTTTAACTGCATTTAAAATTATTGAAGGGACATTTGCTGTATATAGCTTTTTTAAAAAGTATTTTGCTTGTTTACCACTTAGATTGATATACAATAAGAA